>CAKAKR010000716.1:0-11856 GCA_916700685.1 Adelosebastes latens | reverse complement strand
TCTCCCTGCAAGCCCCACAGAATGGGACAGAATGGGATTGAATGTATAAACTAGGAATGTCAAAGTTAAAGCGATAATGCGTTACGCTAATTTCTTTTTTACACCACTAATTTATTTAACACATTAACACAACTTGCGATTTTAAGGTTGTAGCGGGCTCAATTTTAAAGCTAGTGTGAAAATACTGGCATCATATTAAACTAGAAAAACCTAAAGAATCCATTGGTACCAAACTAGCTTGTCGCGAAGGAGGATAAATAACGCTCCAAACTTACGCTAAGTTTTGGCAAGGAAAAACTGGCATGGCCATTTTCAAAGGGGTCCCTTGACCTCTGACCTCAAGATATGTGCATGCAAATGGGTTCTGTGGGTACCCACGAGTCTCCCCTTTACAGACATGCCCACTTTATGATAATCACATGCAGTTTTGGGCAAGTCAGTCAAGTCAGCCCACTGACAGCTGTTGTTGCCTGCTATAAAGAAATAACAGACTGTAGACAGCTGTAATTGACCAATCAGAATCGAGTATTCAACAAAGCCGTGTAATAATTGACTCTAAACGGGACCATAATTTACTAAATGAACATCATGCTGTATTGAAGAAGACTTGAAACTAGCGATTGAGACCATAAACTCATGTTGTACAATGTTTACTGAGGTAATAAATCAAGTGAGAAGTAGGGTCATTTTCTCATAGACTTCTATACAATCAGACTTCTTTTTGCAACCAGAGGAGTCGCCCCCTGCTGGCTGTTAGAATGAATGCAAGTTTAAGCCACTTCCGCATTGGCTTCACTTTTCAGACCCGGAGGTTGCCGCCTAGTTCAGACAACTATTACTGGATTACTTTAATACTGAAGAAAAATTCCAAACCAGATAATTATCATGCAAGGGGCGCTTTTTTTCTGTGATTTCTAAGCAGATTTATGGATGTTTATCAGCTGTTTTCTGTCTGTCCACCCTGGAGTTTTTATTCTTTTCAACACAACATACTCACTTCAATTTGACCTTGCCGAGCGTAGGAGGGATGGTTCTTCAAGATCTTAATTGCAACTATCTCGTTTGTGCCGCGCTTCCAGCATTTGGCCACCTGGCCGAAGGTGCCGCGTCCCAGGAACTCGAGCACCTCGTAGCTGTTGGACATCGAGCACAGAATCTCATGCTGGACCAGCTGGTAGTCGCCCTCGCTGTGGGAGTTGCTGCTCTTCGTGGTAGAAGTGGAATGTGCTATGGACTGAGCCGTGGTGGTTCCCCCTCCGCCACCGGTGCGGTTTGAGACCACGGGGGCCGAGAGCTCCTCCAGGATCTGGACGCTGTCGCTGCTGTCCACCTCCTCGCTCTTCCGCTTCAAGCTGTACTGCTTGTGGTAGAGGTCGCACGGCTGGGAGGAGGACTCCGCATCCTTGACGCGGCGGCTGGAGGAGGAGGATGAGGAAGAGGAGGAGGGGGGTCCGCGAACGCTACCTGTGCTGTCTGCCGCCCGCACCACTGTCTGCTCCCGGGAGCCGGCCGTCGGCGGGTGCGCCTGGTTGGAGTTGTACACCGGGTTGAAGTTGGAGCCAGAAGTGGAGGGTGCAGCTCCCTGGGTGGGGCTCTGCTGGTAGTAACCATTATCTCCCAGCTGGTTGGACACATCCCAGGCTGTGTTCTCCACTTTGAGCCTCTTCGAACGAGAGTAGGCACTGGAGGACACGGAGGGAGAGGAGAACACCTGGAGCTGCGACGCCATGTCTGCAGATTAAAGATCAGCAGCAACCATCAGTAGGACGTCGAAAAACCCAGAGACAAGACATGGGTGGACTTAAGAATATGTTATTTACTGATGATGATGCAAACAAGACATGAAACAACAATTAGTCGAATAATTGAGTAGCCGATTGACAGGAAATTAATCAGTAACTATTTTGATAATGAATTTTAAGTAATTTCTTTAAGCAAAAATGCTTGTTAAAGTGGGGGGTAAGCATTTGAAGTGAGAAATAGGCATTACAGTAACAGAATATTGATTCATTTTTGATCAGCGCTGCCTAGTTTGACCGTTTGATTGGAGTTCCAGAGTGATTGACAGCTGCTGAGAGACAACAGGCTCCAGCTCGGCTCTGATTGGTTGTTTTCCTCCGGTCTGTGAAATCTTGCAGATGCCATTAGGAGCACCGGAGGAGGACACCGGAGGAGGACACCGGATTTTTTTCAGATTTCCTGTCTCATGCACTACAGTCAGGATATAGTGACCGTTTTATAAAAATATATTTTTTAATCCATTTCCATTTCTACCCACTGAAGCTTTAAATGTAAGAATGTACTGCTTTTCCTTGTCCTGTATTAAAGTAAATTTAATATTTTTAGAATTTGGACTGTTGCTCTGACAAAACAAGTGATTAGATGATGTTGTGGGGAAATTATGATTTTTTTCTGATCTTCTATAGACCAAGCTGTTAATCGATAAAAAAAAATAATAATAAAAAAAAAAAAAATCTGCTCATTAATTGTTACAATATTTTCTTTTCAATTAAGACATAGTGATACTGGAATTGCAGATGTTTGTGCTTGGTCTCATTTTTGGTCAAGTTTGCATTTATGCTACCACCACTTGAGAGTGACAGAAGCTGGATATTTCATTCCGACCATTTATCCAATACTTTCATCTATCCATTCTGACATTTGCTTACTTACTAACTAGTGTTTAAAACACAATTTTGGTCAACAAAGGCCCAGAGGAATAAGATATCCTGGAGCCAGAGAATGGATGGTGTTTTTTTTACCTGAAAAAAAAAAATGACCCAAAAGATTGATGAATTAATAATTATTAATTTTCTTTCAATTAACTCATTAAGTGATTGATTATCAATCAATCAACATTTATTTGTATAGCCCTTTACAATAACCAAAAGGTACCCAAAGTGCTTTACATTAACATCAAGAAATAACAGGAATAAAAACATAACATATCATAAAATCATAAAAAGGTACATAAAAAGCACAGGAAAAATGTCACAGCGCTAATTGATGAATCAATTAACTAATTGATGAAACAATTAACTAATTAAGTCTCAGCTGTATACTAATGACCCTTATCCCTTGAGCCAAAAAAAACAACCTAACACACCTGTGACAGTTTATTGATAGTGTGCTCCCACCATGTCTACCTGCTACTGTATGATGCCCCACCTTGATCACACATCAGGGGGTCAGGGGTTTTTGCTTTTGGCCCCTTCAAGTGTCCCTGAACGCCACTAATTGATGCCTGGCAGTACCTAGCTAAGCTTTACCTAGTCACGAGAGACAATACCTGTATTTGATGACTGAACACACCGTCTCCGATCTGACATTTAAGGCCTCATCACCACCACCTCCTTTCCGGGCTGTGGTTGGTGCTGCAGCTGATCAGCTGGAGCTGTTAGCCGCCTGCTGGAGCTCTCTGACTGACCGCAGCAGGATGATGGAGGAAAGGAGAGGAGCAGCTAACAGCCAGCTAAAAAGCAACACAGCATCCGAGTCATACCTGACTCTGATCCGCAGTCACATCGCGAGTCAAGCGAGCGAAATGTGCATAATGTCACTGGAGATGTCAGATAGCATCATAGTGAGCGCTGTCGACTAGACAGAGCTCCATCATCACCAGAGGACTGTCTGTCTGTCTGCTCGCTGTACTTTCTACTGAGGACGTCGTACGTAACGGCGTGACGTCATGGACGTCAGAGGCCGCAGTGATGGAGAACAAAGATCGTCTAGAGCCAAAGATCGTCTATTCTTCAGTGTGTGTCACTCGGAGCAAAGTTTAAATCTAGTTTAAGGAACGTGAATCAGTGTAACTGCAGCTGAATCTGTGGGAAAAATACAATAGTGGAAAGTTACCAAGTACATTTAAAAAACAATAAAAAAATAAAAACAAAAATATGTTTTTTATTAAAATAAAAACAATATTTGCATCAAAATTGTAGCTTATACAATAAGTATAGAGGAAATATTGTACGTTTCACTCAAAGACTTCATGCCAATGTTCATCCAGCAGATGTGTGGATTAGGCCCTATATTTCACTACAACTCTGATTTATGGTACATATCGTGCAATATCAAGGACATAATCTCAAGTACACACCTGTACTTGAGATTTGATATTGCACATATAAAGCTGTATGTCACTTCTCTCATACTTATACTGTATATACTGTATGTACTGTTCTTAATATGCCTTGTACAAAGTATTTCCTTTTATTATTGTAATATAACTTATTATTTTTAATGGAGCTTCCCAGCAAAAAGCATTTCACATGATTGTACTTGTATAACCGGCGTGACAATAAACATCTTGAATCTTGAATCTATATGCAACTCACAAGAATGATCCTTACCTGTTTATATTTTTAGCATTGTGTATTTTGGACTTGCACCCTATTTATTTATTTATTTATTTATTTATTTATTTATTTGCACTCTTACCCACTTTTCCCTCTGGATAAATAACGTTATATCATATCTTTATGATATGGTTGTTAAATAAAATGATAAATGCCACAGGAAGTCTATAAAGTAGAATATAATAAGATGTGTGTGTATATATAATAAAACTCGATAACAATCATCTAACTCTAAGACATAAGACCAACTAGTTTTATAATAAATATAAACATATATATATATATTAAAAATATTTTTTATATATATACATATTTTATGAGCATTGTTGAAGGAACCTGAGACCAAAGATTTTTATTGTCAATGACTGCTTTGCTGGAATTAAATGACAAATAAAGAACCTTGAACCTTGTTTTACTAATTCTCATGCAGGATGCAGGTTTTTTTAACTCACTGATCTCATATTTCAACACAAGGGAGCGCTGTTGTTTTAGCTACATGAAGATGTGATACGGATGTGTGGCAAAACTAAAAAGATCTCTCACTGCATACTGTATGTGTAAACACAATGTTTATTTTTCATCCATCCTTTATCTGCATTCCTGTTCATTCAGATATATTAGCATTTTTTTGCTTCTACAGCATGTATACAGTAACATAAGCACTGCATTTCATAGTGGTACTGCAAAGTACAATTAAACAAAACATTACAAAGACTATACCAGCATAGTCCATGAAAAAAAAAAAAACACATTTCATAACAAAATAGACTGCTCATCAAGAGAAATAACATTGCGACTTCAAGATTGTTGATGATGATAACTAATGATGATATGACACTCTTTATCCATACAAGCTGAATTCAAGTTTAAGTATGACATATAATGGGAGTAAATGCATGCATTACACACACAGAAGAAAAATCCTTCAATGAATCAAACATGTTGATCCCAATAATGAAACTGATGCAGCAAACAAATGACTTATAACAAAAAATCAAAGAAAATTAACAAAACAAGTGCTTGGCATTTTATCCAGGAAGTTTCATCTAACACTGTACAAAAGCAATGCTATATTTATTTATAAAAAGCATTTAAGAGGAAAAGACCAGCAAATCCTCATTTCAAAATAAAAGATTGATCTAAGAACAGCACAAGACTCTTGCAGATATAATGCAGCTATTGTAAAAATTGAATGATAATGAATAACAGCATCAAAAATTGCCACGATTTCTTCATTTTAATGCACTCTAAAGGTGATTTTTTTGCTGTGGAATAAAAATGACTAAATGATAAAATAAGATCCTTTTTCTATCAGGTTTTCTTGTGATGTAACCCCAATTGTGACTATATATGGAAAGTGGCTGTTGCACTTTTCAAGTACATGATTTTGTTCCTCTCCAGACTCTTATTGTCAGACTACCTGAAGGAGTGTCGGAAGTGCACACTCCTTCGTTTCAGCTTCTCCGGGTTGTGGGATGCCATGTGGGAAAATTCTCGGAAGATGTCAAGGTATGTGGCATCTCCTGATGGAGAAAACAAGGGGAAAATAGTGATGAAAATGATGCCACTTGAACTGTCAAAACATCTAAAAGTAATGAATGCAAGCAGTGAGGGGAGACAGAAAGCAGAGAAGTTGTGTGTAAGGAAAAAGCCCCGTGCATGAATGAATGGAAGGGCAGAAACAGGCTGAGGCACCATGAAGTTTTCCTCTTTCAACTTTCCAAATTGTGAGCCTTTACTTTTCTCGTAGCCATGGTAACCTCTGAATCCACAGGCGTAACAAAAGCAGTTGAACTCTTTTGTGTCCCATGAGAGCTTCCAGGCTTGGCTAATTAAAAAAAGGGGGAATGAACATTCCTGGCTTTCCCTGTTTGTGTGATGTGTGAGAAGGAGAAGGAGAGATCACTGAGTACAAGCCTCATAGTAGATAGATATGGCTTGTTGGTAACACTTTATTTTAAGTGGTTTATAACACACTATAATGTAGTTGTAAGCAGATATAAGAGTATTTTTATGTATTTATTAATGTATTTGTCAACAACTATAAGCCTCCTGTGCATCATGTGTTACAGGTGGAAAGTTACCAAGTACCAGTGGTGGAAGAAGTACTCAGATGTTGTACCACAGTGTACAAATACTCTGTTACAAGTAAAAGTCCTGCATTAAATTTTTTACTTAAGTAAAAGTACAAAAGTATTAGCATCAAAATATACTTAAAGTACCAAGTATTCATATACAGAATGGCCCATTTCAAAATAATGTTTATTATAGATTCTAATTATTGATGCAATTAGCGTTGCAGCTGGTAAATGTGGAGCTCATTTGAACTACTTTGCCGGGTATCTTGTGAATTTCCCCCCTGAGGAGCAATAAAGTTGTATCTTTATCTATAAGATTACATCCTAATTTATTGTTGATTACATTTTATAATATTGATCAGAATCAAACTATAACTAGTAAATAAAATTCTCAAATAAATGTAGTGGATTAAAAAGTACAATATTTGCCGATGAAATATAGTGGAGTAGAAGTATAACAGCATCAAATGGAAATACTCAAGTAAAGTACAAGTACCTCAAAACTGTACTTGTACTGTAATAATAATAGTACTGTAACAGTACTTGAGTAAATTATTTAGTGACTTTCCACCACTGCCAAGTACATTTACTCAAGTACTGTACTTACCTACAGTTTTGAAGTATTTGTCTTTTACTTGAGTGTTTCCATTTTATGCTATTTTATACTTCTACTTTACTTCAGTTCAAAAGGGAATTACGGTACTTTTTAATCCACCAAATTTATCTGAAAGCTGTAGTAACTAATTTAGTGTTACGAGTAACAATTACTTTCATTATCGATTAATCTGCCTAATTAATCTGCATTTTCTTGATTAATTGTCTGATCTAGAAAATGTCAGAAAATAGTGAAAAATGATTCACAGGAGGAGTTATAAGTGCTGACAAATACGTTAATAAACACTAAAATAGTTCTTATATTGATTTACAACTATTTATAAACTATTTATTAAAATATGTATACTGCTTATAAATGCTAAAACATATTCATTTGAAACTCAAATATTAATCTCTCTCCATGCATATTCATACTCGTCATTCATATTCTAGTTTACGCTATAAATATGTTATAATGTCATGCTGTGAAAATCAGAGGTATTTGATCCATTATTAGTGCAAGAGCAGTGCATGATGCTAGCAGTTTGTTAATGCTGTTAGATGTAGTGAAAGGCTGTCAAAGCAAAGAAGAAAGAAGTGAAGGGAGAGGTTAGTTTTTAGTCACATCTTCCATTTATTTTCATTTCAGAGGACACTGGGAGGAGTTATTGAACAAAAAAAGAGGGAGTCGAAACCAATCCTAGGTAGCAGTTAGTGTTAATATGCACAGGTACAGTATATTCAGAGACACATGTTCTCTTACAATATCCAAAGAAATCGTACAGTTAACAGTCAGAGACAGAAAAAATACAGAAAAGTTAAAAATGCATGTTAGAAGCAAGCAGTTAAAGTGTTAATAGATTTTAGTTTATATACACAACAGTCAACAGACACATCATACTGTACAACACATAATCCTTCAATGGCTTGATGCAAATCATTGTTTGGTCAGTGGTGACATCATCTGGTAAAATCTGCTTCCTGTTAACTTTTGTAAGCTACCACGCTAATACTGCACACGATAAGAAAAGGCTGGATTTTCAAAGTGCTTTGAATCTATCACTGATAAGCAAGAAGGGAGAGTGAGCTGCTCTTTCTGTCGCCGCCACGTAAAAAAAACCAACATTTCACTGCTGAAGGGTTCCGAATGGTGTGCGACTCAAGTTAGGGACTGTATGAAAATGAATAGGGAGGAAGGTGGGGTCAGAAAAGGGTGTTATGTATTTTTTTCTTTTTGCTGGTCTGACATTTCTTTAAAATTCAAAGCTTAAATTCAATAAAAAAATGGTGAAATTTTGTGGCAAAATCTATTAATTTCAATGGAATCACTCGCAGGGGAGGAGTGCATTCGCGCAAATATCTTCGCTTGAGTTCAACTTTGGTGAACTTAAACTCACAAATTGACGCCGTTGACCAATAGCAAGCTGTCTCATCCATGCTGACCAATGAGGGAACAGAGGTCATAGCTTATTAGCTGTGTCACACCATTGACTTTTATTTAACCTCTGTTGGATTATAAATTGCTCCATTAAAAAGAGTGGTTGCAGACAGTTATGAGACAGGAATCTATGGTAAAAATACATTTGTTGAATAAACAGAGGGAGGGTTTGTTTTTTTTAGTCTTCAATAAAACTCTTGCACGCCATTTTCACTAGCCAACAGTTGCCTTCACATTGTTCTACATTATAACAGAACAGCATTAAAGGTAACCTATAGTCTAATATAATGCATTTTCAGCACAACCCAACCTGTTCTACTAATGGGTAGAGCAAAAAATATTACGGGGACTTTCATCACATCCAACTTCATGGTCAGAAATGTGCGTCAGAAATGTGCTTTGTTGCATTCTGTAACCACACCCAACAGTGATGTCACAAGGTCCTGGAGTACACTTGTACATCACTGCAGCAAGGGGAGAAATTCAACCACCGGAGGTCAGCAAAAACAAAGATTTTCAGGGGGTGTTAAGTTACTCTTTAGATTTAAAATCAGGGTTGAGTTGAGAAATTTAGGGGGGGAAGGGTTTTGCAATTTTTCTAAGCTAAGGAGAGGGTCCAAACTAAGTCTTAATAGCCCCGGGCAGGGTCTTGCTTTAAAAAAAAAAAAAAAATGAAAACATAAGGTTCAGCCGCCCCAAAATAATTTTCATACCGTCCCTTTGGATTCATGACCTACCATGAAAAAGAAAATGGTTAAAAAAAAAAAAATTTCTGGCACTCTGAAAACTGTCTGTGGTCTTTGGTTTCAACTAAACCCCAACAGTCCATAGCATCTATCAAAGACAAGCAACATCTTTGGGAAAATATTTCTCTTCAGGCTAATTTTGCCTCAGATAACATGTGAAAACCGCAGTGGTCAGTCTCATACGAAACCGCTCAATGCTTTAACCAACAGTGTCTGGCTCACTGACATTTACCAAGTGAGCTACCAAGAGTCAAACAAAAAGCACTTGTCAGACTTGACATCATTTTAGAGCTTAAAATGGATCATTAAATACAGTTTTGGGCAGCGGCCAGGCTGCCATGTTCATTGTCATCAAGCGTTTTGCACTAACCAGCCAATGGAAGACAGTAAGAGAAGTCTGTTTGCATCCATTTCTGTCATAAAATGTCATTCCATGCACTGTAGTCATGATTTGGCAGTATATAATATGGATATCAACATTATTCAACAATACTAAATGTCAAATATTCACATACACTGGGCACAGAAGTAAACAAAAGCAACAGGGCTGAGGAAGACCTGGGCAACAGCCACCCATGCACTATAAACAAAGAACAAATCTAATATAGGTCTAGTTGTGATACATTAGAATACCATAAACAAACATTTTAACATACAAATACTGTATATACAGTAATACATGTTTGTGATTTATTAAAAAATGTCCATCTTCCACTTCAGTTTGTACTGCAGAATTACTCCAAGAGATTATATATTATGAAACTGTGGAGTATTGGCTCTCTTTCTCATAATGAGAATAGAATACTGGCGCTATGTGTGTAAGTGCTCAGCAAAATAAAATCTAACAAAATATATCCAGCTTAAAAAAATACCATCTGCATTGTTGTCAAACATAATACAAAAAATACAGATTATCTGTACTGAAATAATCATTGCACTATTGCTCTGGACGTTTCGTCATAAATAAAACCAAATGCATTCGAACCTATTCCGAAAAAATAAAAATGAAAAAGGATGGAAAGTACAACGACATAAGAGCAAAAACAAAATTAAAATCACCGTTGGTAAGAAAAAGTGCATAATTTTGCTTTTAATTAAACATAAAAGCTTTACTTGATCAATCTCTCAATCAATACAGAGAAATGATACTTCTCCTGTCTTGTGATCATTTACTCTCAGTCACAGTTATCACAGCCGCACAGTTTCTCCTCATGACCGTCACAACCACCATTTTATCACACGTGCACCGACAACAGATCCTCAGGTTATTAAAAAAGAACAGTCAGCTCAGATTTAATTGACCTTGAACAGGCCAGTTGAATTGGCTGCTTCACCCTGTAAAAGATCATTTGGTATTACTCCCCCGACTCATCTGCACTACGAATACTGTGTAGAGTTACCAAGAGGGACGAGCTGCTGGTTCCGGAAGTCATTTTTCCCATTCTGTATTCATTTTCTTTACACAATATCCCCTATATTATTAATTATTATGTTTATTCTCTCCTGTGGTTATGACTTAAGAACAGGTGAAAAAAGGTTTTGCCAGGATAATCTTTCCAAGCGTTCCTTATTTTTTCATCTGTGAAAACAGGAAAAAAAAAATTGGCAGCTGACATGTTTTTACTAAGTGTTTGTTGTTGTAATACTAATTTCAGCCACAAGAGGCTGAAGTGCACCACTACTCCATGTTCTAAATAGGACTAAAAGCATTCATGTTTCCTCCCAGGTGAGTTTTAATTTCTCCATGCACTCTACAGGTACATATATATTGTGTGTTAGGAAGTTATGTAAATTAAAACACTCCTGGAAGAAAACATGAAAGCTTTTCGTCCTTTTTAGATTTTTTTTTCCATCTGCCAAAACTATGTTTCAAAGATGAAAAAAAGGTAACATAGTAAAATGATCCTGACAAAACTTTTTTTCCCCACCTGTTTCACAGATGAAAAAAAAATAAAAATTAAGGAACTTAGAAAGATTATCCTTGCAAAACCTTGTTTTTCACCTGTTCTTAAGTCATAAACACGGGAGAGAAAACTTAGATTTGGATCACCAGAATTGTTTTTCTCAATTGCCTCTCAGGGCTTCCGTAGTTTATACGTTGACCACCAGTTTTAATTATCTCTACTTTGTTTCTGAGAAATCAAGTTTTGTCCGTCCTTTTGGTATAGCAGACGGCTCTAAATACTACAACACCCATGAGCTTCGGCTGCCATTGCCATGGAGAAGAATCCAGCTAGAGACACAAACCAGAGCCGAAATGAATTTAAAACGCTTCGTCGTTGAAGTTGGAAACAAAAGACGGCGCCATAGCTGCTGAATACATCCAAAAGTGACCCAGAAATTAAAGGTGAGCTTGATAATTGTAAAATCTGAATTAAAGCTCTGTGATTGGATGTTTCTTGCTGAAATGCACCTTGGGAGTCGTAGTTGTTTATGTAAACAGGCTTGTATCTTCAACTTTTTAATCAAAGAACCAGATACTTCTTACTACTGATGATTTAACCAGGAGAGTTTGATGCCGATCCAAGCTGTAGAAGTGGTCACGTAACATTGTCTACGGGAAAAGTGACTGTGAGTGTTACTTCCGGAACAAGGAATCCCCGAAACAGCTCTTTTCCACTTAGCACAACAATAACAACTCA
>CAKAKR010000715.1:0-18797 GCA_916700685.1 Adelosebastes latens | reverse complement strand
GTTTTTATGCACCAAATATTTGGAACAAGCTCCCAGAAACCTGCAGGACCGCTACAACTCTGAGTTCTTTTAAATCAAAGCTTAAAACTTTCCTGTTTTCTGCTGCTGCCTTTTATTAAACCAGATAATGATCTTATATACTGCACTATAACTTTTACTCTTGTGTGTTATATTCTATTTTAGCTTCAATCCTAGCTTTTATTTTTTAGCTTGTTTTTATATTTTCTAATATTTAATGTTTTTATAACTGTTTTAATTATATCTTAATGTTCTTTTGCACTTTGTCACAATGTTCTTGAATGTTTATGTAAAGCACTTTGCACTTTCCCTGGGCCATACGGACACTGAACAATCTGTGCAATATTAATACACTGAATGTGAAATACATTTGTCTGTGCAATATATCCTTGAGCAATATACACCTCAAGTGCAACCTTTGTTTACATTTTATTTATTACATCTAACCTACCTATTTTACAAGAGCAATTACCTCTGTTTACATTACATCTATTTTTATATTTTATACTTCTAGTGTACACTTCTGTTTATATTTATTTATTACATCTACTTTACCTGTTTTATTTGCTTTATAACTGTGTGTGTTTTACCTGTTATATGTTTTATCTGCCTCGTTTAGTCTTGTCAAGTATTTGTTTTAAAGCACTGACCAGAAGTGGCAACTGTGAATCTCGTTGTATTTAATACAATGACAATAAAGCTTTCTATTCTATTTATTCTTGAATTGCCCTGTTGCTGAAATGTGCTATACAAATAAAGCTGCCTTGCCTTGCCTTATTGTGGTCAACACAATAAGTCAATTTAACAATACATTTTTACATGATTTCATCATCATGCGTACAGTTGTGGTCAACGCCCATATGTTGATTTTTTTTTTTCCAACGATACTGGAAGCTGATTTGTCCATTTTTCCATGACGAGCCCTGTGGTATAAATACGACAACTTCCCTCGACTTCCTCCACTGGAAGCTGATTGGTCCGTTTCTCTGATGACGCGTCGACTAGTATAAATAGGACATGTTCCGTCTACTTCCTTCCCCTCATACCCCGGCTGTTAGTGCTGTGTGAGTGCGTGTGTGCTCCTGAGCTCGCTCGGCACACATTCTATAAAAAAAATAAAAAATACAAAAAAAATTCAAAACATTTAAAAAAACAAAAAATCACTTCTTATTTTTTTTCCTTTTTTTGTAACAACGGTGAAGCTTGAGACGAGAAGAGACACACCTCGAGGAGGCCTGTGAACGGTAACTAACGGCTGCCTAACGTTTAAATCGAGCGACAGTTTTTTTTCAGTCGAGTCAGTCGACGTGTTACCGGTTGAAAAAGCGACGCTAAGTATCGTTAATTTGCCTTTTTATCATTGTGTGGAATTTTAATGACAGTTTTACTCTCATTAGAAGTCGACATTGTGCCATTTTAACGTATTTATCCGACATTTTTTACCCCGAAACCTTCCAACTGACTCGGCCAACGGTTGTTTGCCACCATCAGCATTCTTCTACCGCGAGCTGACCGTTAGTCGACCGTTGAGAAACCCAAAAGAATTCGCCCGAAAACTTTTTTTTTGTCGGTTAGGAAAAAACATCACACCTTTCGTCGTCCGTATTTTGTTTGCTTAGCCTCCGATAATGAACCCCAGTGCTCCCAGTTACCCCATGGCTTCCCTGTACGTCGGGGATCTGCATCAAGATGTGACCGAGGCCATGCTGTACGAGAAATTCAGCCCAGCCGGAGCGATCCTCTCCATACGGGTCTGTAGGGACATGATCACCCGGCGTTCCCTTGGATACGCCTATGTCAACTTCCAACAGCCAGCGGACGGTGAGTACTTTTATTATTAAAATGTTTTAAACTGACAGGCAGTGACATGTGGAGAGCTAGTCTTCTTTCCACGACTACACGTGACTGCGGCCGACATGTTGTCGGGTCTCCTCAGTTGAACCTCCCCAGCAGCAGTGGCGTAGCAGCAAAGCACAGCAGCCCAGCCCACCCTGGTAATGTAATGTAATGTAATGTAGCAGAGGACTGCTAGCTGGCTGCCAGCTGACTACTCAATGCCTCTTTATCTCGGTTCTCTGTCAGGACAACACCCCAACTGTGTTCAGAGCTATAGAAAGTGCTGACACAACACGTTTTATTACATCAGCCCCTCACACAATGCTTGCCAGTCACCTTTTGTTGTAATATGAACATTCATCTTTTAATCTGAAAAGAGAAAATAGTTCCTAGAAATGTTAGATATGTGTCAGCCCTGCATGCATACCGTAGAAGCCAAATATCTGCAACACATTTTCTGCATTTCCTTGATAAGAGCACAGGTCTGCATTTGCCTTCTTGGGTGTGTTTTCTGTGTTTTTACTGAGCAATATCTGTTGAGGCATTTGCACTAATAGACTCTTAATATTAGGAGTGGGGCATGTGGATCAAATCCTCTGAAATGATAGATAGATAGATAGTAACTTTATTAATCCCGAGGGAAATTTTTCTCAAACTAGAAAATGAACTAGACAGGAATTCTCTTTTTTTAGTGGTTAATACAGGGAATTAAAGTCCTCACAAGTAAAGGTAATCCATCACATTGATGCAAAACTCTTTAAATTCAGTAAACCATAAAGCAATGGTGGCTTAATAAGATGAGATCTATTAAAGGGATAGGCCTAGCTTCCCCAGTATAAAGGGAATAAACAGCCTCTATAATCTCAATGTATATTGTGATATTGGTTTACCCCACCTAGTATTAACTATTTTTATCCCTCCCTTCCTTGATTTGTAGTTATTTAATGTATACTCGTTTAGGGATGCACCGATCCGACTTTTTCAGTGCCGATACCGATACCTGGGTTTTGGGTATCGGCCGATACGGAGTACCGATCCGATACCAGTGTTTAATTAATAAGCTGTATGCCTCACTGAGTAGAAGTGACTGGGATCATTCATATATGTGAGGTAACACCAGGCTTGATTTAAACATTGCTTTCCTAACTATGTAAAACAAAATGTGACAAATAAATACAGATATATAAATTTACTGAATTGATATTTATTATTAAAATAATAAATCATACACCAGCAAATTTTTCAAATTACCAAAATTATTTGTAAACCCTTATCAATGCAGCAACAAATTGGTCAAAACTTAATCTGGTATTAAAATTCCAGTATATAGTATATAAACATATAATTGAATTGAATAGAATAGATCGTCCTCATTGTCACCGATACCCGATCAAGCTATTTGAGTCGATATCGGCCCGGTATCCGATCTGGTATCGGTGCATCCTTATACTCATCGATAATACCACTCTGCCAATTAAAATGGTGTACTTGATGAAATACTACTAGTGCTGTAACAACTATTCGAGTGGTCGATAAGTCGAGTGACAGTCGAGATTAATGATTTGACACTTTTTAAGTGAAGAAGCCAAAAAATTCACTGGTTTCAGCTCTTCAAATGTAAGTGTTTGCTGGTTTACCTAATAATTTGTGTTTTTGAAACATAACAAGCAATAGGAATATGTCAACTTGGGCTATGGGAAACAGTGGTGAACTGAAAACTAAAGGATATGATAATCAGATTAATTGTTAAATGCATCCCTAAATAATACAGCTGAAGTGAGATTACCTACATTTTTATCTGTGGAACATACTGCCACTATAATTGAATTATTTAGATCAATTAAACGTTACTATATTTGTACTGGTCTGAGTTGGCAAGCTCCCAGAGACTGCTAATGCAGATGTGCTGACGTACTTGTGACTAAAGGCCCAGTTTGAAATTCTAGACCAGGGGAAGTAGAGGAATGCACCAACACCTACTTTCAAGCTGCCCTGGAGCAAGGGACTAAAAGGAGGGTGACACCTTGAGGATCAGCAGATGTTAAAAATGTTTTACCACCATGACAGCATGGTGGGGAAACTGTGAGCCATCTGTTTCTTTAGAAATGGCCATGGGGAGAAACTTGGAACGGCTTTATTCGGTTTCCCTGCAAGCACTAGAAATCCCCTCGCGACTATCTCTCATATCCAGCACTTGAAGAATTAGATATAGATCTTTTCATTGCAAGGGCAGCTCTGGTCCAAGTTTACTTCCTGTCAGCTACTGCATTAACAACCATTGCAACAGGAAATACAAAGGGGCCCATTTAGAATCTTTATATTGTGAAGTTTGAAAAGGTCTATACAAAATAATTTAACCCCTGCTCCTGTGTTCCTTCCTTCAGCCGAGCGTGCACTGGACACCATGAACTTTGACGTGATCAAGGGGCGGCCTGTGCGCATCATGTGGTCGCAGCGTGATCCGTCACTGAGAAAGAGCGGCGTGGGAAACATCTTCATCAAGAATCTTGACAAGTCCATCGACAACAAGGCTCTATACGACACCTTCTCTGCTTTTGGCAACATCCTCTCATGCAAGGTAAAAGACTAGTGGCCGACACCCCTTTTGTTGTATCTAACCTGAAACCGGGGGATGATCAACAGTCATTGTTATGGTACAGCATTGTGAGGGTGGGCGTCATTTGCATGTGTGTGCTTTGTAAATAAAGAGTTGTTTGCACTATGGAGACGTGAAAGACCTGCTCACCAACTTTTCCCCCAACAGTTTTGTTGTGGTTGCCCTGTGCCCTTAAACCAAACAATGGCCCTGTTCAGATCTGGCATTAACATGTGTCTTGGGTGATCCGATCAAAAGTGGACCGCCCTTAAGTACGTCTACTCACACCTTGCATTAGAATGCGTCTCCACATGTGTCTTGAGTGACCACTTGTGATCGGCTCTCACTTCCCCCCTATATGCAAATAAACGCATAGTAAACATATGGTTAATACAGCAGATGTTGTGAGGTAAGATTACAGGAATGTCAGTAGTGATATCCTACATATTTGTGAATTTGGGTACATTTTATTAACACAAACATAGATAAGATCTATTTTAATTTGTTGCTATAGCCTATAAAGAAAATACAGTTGTACCGACAGGATATAGTAGAGCACAAAAGCCGTCTCCATGCCACGAGGCAGACAAGCGCTCGTGTCTGCCTGTACTATTCATGAGGGAACGCAGTGAGACCCCGCAGATCCAAGCGGGACGTCAGTTGAGTTGGCGGTCCTTAATGTGGCCCAGGATATATTCACGTATACGCTGCTAAAAAATTTGTCCATATGCGTTCCAGACCACCTCTGAATGTTTTCTGACTGATCGGATCTCAATGCGTCTTGACTGCGTTCACACCTGTACATAGAGCTGTCCACTTGTGATCGGATCACCAAAGATACATGTTAATGGCAGGTCTGAACAGGGCCAATGAAATTGTATATCCATTAATATATATCAACTGTACATTGTTTTCCAGCTCTGCAACTAATTATATTTGATAGGGTTTTTACAGTCCCACAGTTGAAGAAATTCTGGACTCGTTTCCCAATACAAGTGACGTCACAATAGAAAGTCCATTTCAGAGAGGAGACGAATCAGGTTTAATATACTGCATGTGTGTGTGTGGCTTAAAAGCAGCATGTGTTTTCTTTCTCTAAGGTGGTTTGTGACGAGAATGGCTCTAAAGGCTACGGCTTTGTGCATTTTGAGACTCAGGAGGCAGCCGAACGAGCCATTGAGAAAATGAATGGCATGCTGCTCAATGACCGAAAAGTGTAAGTGAATGTTTTAACTAGTTTTTAAACGGTGGTGCATACTAATGTGTGGAATGGAAACAAAAGACCCTTTGTTCAATTAATACTGCACCTGGTCTGATTGAAGGTTGCACAATGATGCTTGAGACACTTTTCAGTCGATGTGTCTTTGCAAAGATGACTGAATAAATAGATTTGTGGCAAATGAAGACTGCCATGCATAACTCGCATAATAGGGCATTGTGTAATGATACTTACTAAACATACACAATTGGCTTTACAGTTGTGAGGAGCAGAGCATTTTATTATTCCTATAATTCACGTAGTTAATGTGTATACAAAAATTTGCTAAATGTCCATTTCAATGCAGATTCGTGGGTCGTTTCAAATCTCGCAAAGAGCGCGAGGCTGAGCTGGGTGCCCGAGCCAAGGAGTTTACAAATGTCTACGTTAAAAATTTCGGCGAAGACATGGATGAAGAGAAGCTGAGGGATGTCTTCAGTAAATACGGTCAGTCAGGGTGTACATATTTCAAATGACTTAGTCTGCTCCTTTACATACATATACAGTGTTTTGATCCTCTGCAGTAAAACAATATCGTGTAAAAATGTCACTAATGGTAATCTCTCTGTTGTCTAGGAAACTCCATGAGTATCCGCGTCATGACCGATGATACTGGAAAGTCTCGAGGCTTCGGGTTTGTCAGCTTTGAGAGGCACGAGGACGCCCAGAAGGTAAGAGTTGCACCAACCCCCTGAAAGACGTCCCACCATTTCCTGTCCCTGAGCTGACTTATTTTCTTGTTTGCTACAGGCAGTGGATGAGATGAACGGGAAGGAGTGTAACGGCAAGCTCATCTACGTCGGCCGTGCCCAGAAGAAGGTGGAGCGACAGACGGAGCTCAAGCGCAAATTTGAGCAAATGAAACAAGACCGCATGACTCGCTACCAGGTCCTATCCCTCTTTCAAATTCACAAGAACAAAATATGCTTTAGAGTTTGACAGCCGCTTCCAATCAAACCCTTCAATCATATCGTCCGGTCAAGCATGTTGAAAGACTGCAGCTTTGTCAAATTCAGTGCTCCCTCCTTAGTAGGTTGCACTGGCCAAAATGGCTGCAACAGTGACTCTGTAGTTCATGGGCCCCACGTCCTTCACCATGGATTCTGGGGATAAATATGTATTACAGACAAATACTTTAAATAAACAGTAAAGGGACATTTTTCATTATTCCTGCATAATATTTTCAAAAGAAAGTCAAAAATTAACATTACTACTTGTCTTATTTTCAGGGTGTCAACTTGTACGTGAAGAACCTTGATGATGGAATCGATGATGAACGTCTGCGAAAGGAGTTCACACCATTTGGCACCATAACCAGTGCCAAGGTATAGGACCTCTGCTGTTTACTCATCTTCTGTCATTAATAGTTTGCTGAGAAACTGCTTTCATTAACTGTTGACAAGATTCATTCATTCATTCATTTCATTTGACTCGCTTGCTCTCAGGTCATGATGGAGGGCGGGCGCAGCAAAGGCTTCGGCTTTGTCTGCTTCTCGTCGCCAGAGGAGGCCACGAAAGCGGTGACAGAAATGAACGGACGCATTGTAGCCACCAAGCCACTGTATGTGGCCCTAGCCCAGCGGAAAGAGGAACGTCAAGCCCACCTCACCAACCAGTACATGCAGCGCATGGCTACCGTGCGTGCAGTGCCAAACCCAGTCATCAATCCTTACCAGCCAGCTCCGCCCTCTGGCTACTTCATGGCAGCCATACCTCCGGCCCAGAACCGCGCTGCTTACTACCCAGCTGCCGGTCAGATGGCCCAGCTCCGCCCGAGCCCACGATGGGCCACCCAAGGTGTCCGGCCACAACGTGAGTAGCTGCCCTTCCATCATTGTGTACATTTACTGTCATTTTAAAAGCACATCAAGACACAGTGAAACACAACCAGTTGTTTGTACTTGTACATGAAGCCACTCTGTTTTTGTGTGTTCATAGACTTCCAGAACATGCCGGGTGTTATGCGTCCCTCAGCTCCACGCCCTCAGACCTTCGGGGCCATGCGGCCGACCGGCCAGATGCCCCGCATGATGTCCGCCCAGCGTGTCGGTCAGTCGCCTATACTCAGTCAATAGTCTATCTAACTGCACATCAGATAGAGGGCTACAGAAATGAGTCCTAAAACCCGGAAATGAGTTAGCATTTTAGCAATTTGGGTTCCCTCGTCTCATAGTCAATGGGTTTTTAGTTTGATGCCTGAAATAAGGTCTGTGGTTAACACAAGCTTAAGAGATTTTAACGTTTAGTTCTACGACATAAAATACATCAGTAAATATCCCACATGTGAATTTTGAAGCTGGTATGTGTCTAAAAAAAGGCAGTTGCTAACTAGAGGCTGGCTAAATGAGAGTACTATGTCGACTCGTTGTGTATACTCACTCTTCATGCGACTGTGGTGTAGTTTATTTATAGCTTAACATTATCATAAATCATGAAAGTGGTGTTCATTTGTGGAGATTAACATGCTGAACAAAACATTTAGGTATCATAAACGTGTGTTTGCCATTGAGATTATTTTCTGCAATAATCCAAAACCCAATAGAAAAATCCCGTTGTTTTTTTGTCGAGGGAACCCTGGGCGATGCTAACTTCCTGGTTGGCCTACAAAAATACGTCATCCCTGGAGCACTCTATACAGTTAAACTGTATGGCTGCTATTTGTGTCTTTGTCTTTATCTTTCTCTCTCCCTGTTGGCTCCTCTTGCAGCAGGTCAGCCCATGGGACCCCGACCAGCCATGGCAGCTGCTGCAGCAGCCGCTCCTGTGCGTGGAGTCCCTCAGTACAAATATGCCGCAGGAGTCCGCAATCCCCAGCAGCACATGCCTGTTCAGCCACAAGTCCCCATGCAGCAGGTAGGAATGCACATTTCCTCGTTAGGACAGACCCACTGACCTGTTCGGCCCTCCACATGAGGAGAAAGTTCAGTTTGGATGTACATTCGAAAATTTCTGTCTGACTTTCAATTCCCTGCGTCCCTCCCCTTCAGCCTGCTGTTCACGTTCAGGGACAGGAGCCTCTGACGACCACCATGCTGACCGCTGCTCCACCACAGGAACAGAAGCAGATGCTGGGTAAGTGTCAGCAACAGCTCTTCATTACCACATACCTTGTTAGCTTGACATAACACTGATCCCCTGCCTCTCACTGGACCTAGTGTGTACCATTTCAACTTTTGTTCCTCCTTCATACAGTCAGAATGTGTTAACTCTATCCCCAGCTAAGAAAACCACACCCCCACTACACCTGTGCTGCATATTATATACAACACCGTGTATTTACATAACTGGCCCTTGGCAAGTGTTAATTACATTCTGTATTAAATCCTCTGTTCTCTGTCATTCCTGTAGGTGAGCGTCTGTTCCCCCTGATCCAGGGCATGCACCCAAGCCTGGCAGGGAAGATCACTGGCATGTTGCTGGAAATTGACAACTCAGAGCTGCTCCACATGCTGGAGTCCCCAGAGTCTCTCCGCTCAAAGGTAAATACAAGTTCATCAATATTGACAACTTCTCTTTGGTTGTTTCTCTGAAGGGCTCACCAGGTGTTAATATTAACAGGAGAGGATAGTACAGAGAGTGCTTTCTGTTCTTAATATAAATGTCCCGGGAAACAATTCCACTAAAGGATGTGAGTTCAAGTGCAAGTATGCATCTTCACTAGTTGGCAGTCATTTTTAAGATACAGGAAAGGGGGATCTTGTGGCAGCACAGCACTTTTGAGATCCCACCATGATATTGTGGTGTTGCTAACATTCAACAACTTAATCTTTGCAGGTGGAAGAGGCGGTGGCTGTGCTTCAGGCCCACCAGGCAAAGGAGGCCGCCCAGAAGACTGTGCCAAATGCCGCCGCTGTCCCAAGTGTCTGAAACCACAGGTACTGTATGACTAGTTTTCCAGAGCTGCTTTAACAAGAAGAGGACAGTATTGACAGGAGATAATAATGGATCTCACAATGACACTGCCACATACTTATCCTATTAGTTGTGTATTTAAAGGTGCTAAATTCCAAATTCAGAGCACATCTATGATTGAGGTATTGCCTCCACACGGCCCCCCTCAATGGCGATGGCTAGCAGCTAAGGGACCGTTCACATGCCGCGTCTAAAAACGTGGAAAACGCCAGCTGCGCTGCTTACATCCTTTTATCCAAGGTGCTTCGGAGGTTGCGCTACTGTCGCATCTGCTGCTACTAAGCAACCAGTGCCTGAGTGCTGAGATGACGATGATGAAGTTGCGGTAATTTAGCAGCAAAAGCCAAACTGACTAAACTAAACAATGTCAATGGATTTCCAGTACCCTAAAACCCTCACAGAAGCTTTACTGATCGATTTCTCTGTGTCAAGTTGGCTGACCTTTCAACCAGATGTTTTGACGTTCTTGGAAAGAAAGGGTGAAGCCGGTAAAATAGTCTCTGGGACAGATCTCTGGGTAGCCCAGCACAAAAATGATTAACTTCTCCTCCATATTAACTGTAGACTGATATTTACGGAAGAAAGAAAAGATATCTGCTTGCTGTGATTGGTTGTTCCTCGTCACATGACATGCGGTGTGCACTTCAGCGTTCCAAAAGTTGAACTATTTTTATCTCGGGGCGCCGTCCTGCGTTTAAGTGCACCTGCCGTAAGTCTACATTGGCAACAATGGATTTGAGCGTGCAAAAAACATAGCATGTTTGCATGTGCTAACAGTGCAAACACCTGCAGCAGTGATGACAAACAGTAGTTTAACAGTGTTAACCTCGGGGGAAACCGGAGGGTGGGCATTACACTTCTGTGATGACGCCGTGGGTTGGGACGGTGTTATCAGTTGTAACCCCCTTATAAGCGCAGTGCAGAGCGGCGGCGATTTGCTAGCCAGTGGGGCACACACTGGGACTCACATGCACGAACATGCACACGCAGCCGGACTGGCTACGTAAACAAAGCACATAGAAGCTCAGATTACAACACACACAGAGGGAGAGTAACTTCAGTCTCTGCTCAGCTAGATATTACTCCACTATTTGCTGCAATAGTAATGCTCTGATTTTCTAAAACTGTCCCCACCATAAGCACAAACAGCAGTAATTAGTATCACTGATTGTATTTTTGTGTTGTCTTCACAGGAGTGGGGAACCTCGAGACTAGCTTCACCGATGGACAAAAGAATTTAACAGTGAAAAAATGAAAATACACAAAACAAAGTAAAAAGAAATCAAATGATATATCAAAAAAATACCAATGGAAACAAGTCTCCAGCCAGGCCTATAATGAACAGAAACACCTGGCCTGGTTTGCTGAGTTAAAAAGAGAAAATACACAAAAAAGAGAAAAAAGTCAAAATAAAAAATGACCAGTTTATGAGGGGTTTTAGAGATTTCTGTGACGAAATACGATTGAAAGCATTCCTTTCTGCCATTTTATCCCTTTTAAATGTTTGAATGTTTGGGCTGTAGAAGCCTGTTATTGTGAAATTTCCCTTGACCTTTGCTTGCTTGAATAAAACTTAGAAAATAATCCGTATGTGTCTGTCATTGACTGTAAGTGAAATTACAGATGGTGACAATAAGCTTGTCACTATCACTAGTTTCCTAATGTGTTGGACAAATCAAAATAATTCAGAAGTCCAATGGTGAAGTGGTCAAAAACTAATCATAAACACAAGTGAAATTGACACAGTGAAGTGTTTCAAGTTTTAATTGTGCTTTGGGACAAAGATGATGATGTCAACAATCACTGAAACACATTTTAGGCTGTTGTACTTCTGCCTGCACTTTCAGGCCAGCCATCAGATGCATGATGGTGGTGTGGTGGCACATTTGCATCTTTTGGAAGGACAGTTTGTTTAGTTGGCGCTGGGAAGGGCAAGGTTCTGCTCCTTGATCCTCTCGACCAAACCCTCCACCATCTTGAAAAGGCTGGCGAGCTGGGGCTGGAACTGAGTTTGCACGTTGGCAGCCATGGGCTTGATCTGCTCCTCGACGTTGGCGGCAATGGTCTTAACCTGCTCCTGCATCTGAGCGACCAGAGGCTCCAGCTGAGTTTTCCTGTCCGCCACGAAGGTCCTGTGGGGTAGAACATGATGAACCACCATACAGTATATAAAAAAACAGAAATGCACCTGTTTGACCTGCATGTTGTAGTGCTGTTTCTGAAAAACGGGTAACATTTTTATTTCTCATGCTCGCAAAGTCAGTGATAGTCAAAGTGGGTGTCTGTGCTTTGAGGAATAGCCCCAAATGAGATGCATATCAGTATTTACTTAACATTTTCTTACTTAAGAGTGTGAAAACTAACTGAAGCTTTCACTATGGGGAAAATGAAAACAATTCAGTGCTAAATACTGCGAATATATATTTTTTTCTGTGTTGGTTTAAATTTTACTGTCAGGATATAGTGACGGTTTTTGCTCCAATTCTACCCACTGCAGCTTTAAGTAGGCCTTAAAGTAGAGACACTATAAAATACTCCCATTGCAAATAAAAAATCCTGCATTCAAAAGTTTCAGTATAAGCAACCAAATTGACTTAAACTATCAAAACTGAAAGTACTCATAATGCGGCCACTGCAACTATTATACTATTGTCTATTATATTATTATTACTGATGCATTAACTACTTCATATACTACTTGGTAGTTCAATACATAATGATGAATCATATTTTATACACTGAACATGTGTTTTGTATGTAAAATCTTTGGTAAGTGCTTTCCCTGGGAAAGTAGGAGTATAATGGAAATGCACAAATAGAGTACAATACTTGAGTAATTGTACTTTCCACCACTGCATCTACTTACATTGGCTTCACTTAAAAAACTGAAATCTATAATTACAACTTTCACAACCAGAAAAAAACAAAAGCATCCAGAGACTCGCACCTAATGCAGAAATATTTCCACAGGTTTTTCTGTGTGGATCTGTGCACGCCTTCCATAAATATAGAGGTGGTCAACAGCAAGTCGATTTTCATCATCTAGAACGTGAGTCATCATGACTAAACCTTGATTTTATGTGTGGAGGTGGAGGTGTCAGAGGTTCACTGTACTCACTGAGCCTGGTTGGCCAGGTCCTCGTGGTTGCGGAGAATCTCAGTCAGGTCCTGGACCATCTTGGTCTTCATCTCCTCCAAGTACTGACCGAGCCTTTCAAGATCGGGAGCATCTTGTGCAAAGCTTCCTGTGGGTTTCCAAAAAAAAATTCAATAATTAAGTATATTTTTTCACAACTATGTGATAAACAAAATACTTGGAGAAGTTAATGTGATACCTTGTGCCAGAGCAAGCAGGACAACGGCTGCAATCAGGGAGAATTTCATGGTTGCTGAGTTGGGAGGAGGAGGAGATCTAGAAAAACAAACATTATTTAGTTATTCTGTATGGTTGATGATGATATAACCTAGATGTTAACGTGTGTTTGCTCTATCGCAGTGTGTGATCACACCCACTCTGACTGAAAGCACCATCCTTGTTTTGATCATCATGCTTGCTCTTGTTGCTCAATCAGATGACTCACCGATAAAAGTTCTCACATTTTCTAGGAACGTCAGCCTGGCTTTTTTTCGTCAGGAGGTAAATATTCTTTGTGTGTTTGTCCAACCCCCCAACACATTAACTTGTAAACTTTATCTGGCTGATCAGAGACATCGTGTCCACAGCTCCAGTAAAAAGCTAATAAGTGACCCTTGAGTTTTTATCACAGTCATAAAATAAACCTCTATTTTTTATTGGTTTGATTCAAGAGCAGAAAAAACTAAAAACTGCTACAACCCAAAGATGTTTTTTTTTACTACAGAAGATATTTTATAGTGTATAAAGAGAAAGACTATATTCATGTACTAGCTTGTATTTATTAATGTATTTTTATTTTTAACCATCCACTCAAGTGCCTGGCAATTTTTTATACAACCCGTGGTTGAGGGCGTAGTTTTTTTTTATTTTTTATTTTTTTATAATTTACTAATATCATACTATAATATTATAATACAAATAAATCGTTTCCACTGGTTTAGTGTTAATTTAGATTATACTGGGTATCACTATGCTGTTTTAAATACAATAAACACCCCAGTGCTTGGGTCATTTATTAATTATTTTAAACTTTCATTAAGATTGAGGAAAATACATCATATAAATAAATACATCATATATTTATTACAACTATAACATTACCACTATGTCTTCTGTCTCTCCACCGCATATTGTAACTGCTTTATGTTGTTGTCTGTATGTCTGTCCATTACGTCTGTCTTCTATGTACATACAGTATGTCATTTTGTATTTTATAAAGAAAAAAGTAAGAGAAAAGAGAAACAAAGTAAGAGAAAAATATAATAAAATAAATTGGCTTGTCAAAGGTAACCCATCACAGCAGCATGGATCACATGTAATCCATACTAGTGTCACAGTTAAGTTGAATGGCATCAGTTGTCCGTTTAGATAGCAAAAGCCAGCTACTGCTGTACCACAAAATGTAAAAAATAATTTCCCCTCTAAAATAACACGTAAAATTACTGCTTTATAATATTCTGACTTTATTCTCATAATACAACTTTTTTCTCTTAAACTTATGACTTTATTCTCGAAATCTCAGATTTATTTTTTTTCCTCAATGTGGCCCCAATACTCTGTCGTGAGGAATAAGGACATTCAATTATATTAATAAGATCAAAAGAATAGATTGAAAGAGATTATGCCATAACTTTACATGGAAGCATAACGTTGAAAATGTTCCCTCATTAAATCTCTTAGTGATAAAGAGGTACATTTTGCTTTCAATAAGTTACATTTTCAGTCTGAAGTTTAGTAACATTGAATAGTTTTACATTCAAGAAGAATTTGTGGAATCGTCTCAGTTTAAGTCCATGAGAAAATAAGATAAACAGATCTGGACTCACCTGTACCGCTGGAGAAGTTGGAGCTGATGGGGTCTTCCTGTAGGACTCTCACACTTCTTATAGTCCCTCGAGGTGATGCAGCCCTGTCGTAATGTGAATCTGATTGGACAAGAGAAAGACAAAAAGCATTATGGGATGTTTGTGCCGGTATGAGGGAATCACAGCACTGACCCTTGCTGCATAGTCTGCCACCTGGGCAAACTAAACCAAAGTCCAACAGTCTCTCTGCTGACTAACCTGAGTGTTCATCTTATCATATTGATTAAATAAAACGCTTAATCACCGGTAAACGCATCACCGTTATGACCGAGAGACCAGAAGTCAGAATCAGCTTCAACAGATATGATAACACATAAGATAACTGACGGAATATCTCGTTTTATTTCTGTTTTTACTTTGCATTTCATTGTACTATTGTGGTTTTTAAATACTTAATCATTTGGTGTTAATATTTGATTTTTCAAGATATATCTTTAATGTTGTACAACACTTTGTAACTTCTGTTTTGAAAAGTGCCCTATAAGTGGTACATATGTAGGACAGAGTATTAGGGCCACGTTGAGGGAAAAAAACTTTATTTCAAGAATAATGTCATAATATTACGAGAAAAAAAGTCGTAATTTAATGACAATAAAGTCATACTATTTCAAGAAAAAAAAGTCGTAATATTACAAGAATAAAGTCATAACTTTACGTGAAAAAAAGTTATTTCCTCCCCCACAAAAGAGTTAATTTCCCCTGTGGTCCGTGTGGTTCTTTCTTCGGAATAAATGCAGTTTCTTGCACAATCTTTTCAAGGTCCTGATACTCATGATAATGTGTTGCTGATGTGCAACACAGAGGAAGTATTTCGTTATTTGTTAAACCTTTACTAAAGTATTACTTCACAAGATGCTCCACGTTCCTCATTTTCACACAGGCGGTCCGCTGCTCTATTTCCCCTCTAAAATAACACGTAAAATTACTACTTTATAATATGACTTTATTCTCATAATACTATGACTTTATTCTCTTAAAATTATGACTTTATTCTCATATTATTACGACTTTTTTTCTCGTAACCTATGACTTTTTTCTCGTAATATTATGATTTTATTCTCGAAATCTCCGATTTATTTATTTTCCCTCAATGTGGCCCTAATACTCCGTCGTACCTATGCCCTATGGTTTTCAGTCATTTCCTTTTTAAAGGAGGGATGAGTCATGTAGTCATGAATGATGTTGATGAATTTCTATGGTATTTTTGTATAGCACAGATGAGTTGTTGTAATGTTGAATTTTGTGTATTTGAATAAAAGTCAGTCTAGATGTCGTAAACTAGGCTACAAATACTGTGGTATGAGGTCCATGCTATGTACCTGCCCCGATGAAAATAAACATTAAAGATAAAAAAGATACAAATGTAAGTATGGCCATAAAATGTATGATTTATGTAGGGCTGTCAATCGATTAAAATATTTAATCGAGATTAATCGCATGATTGTCCATAGTTAATCGCTATTAATCGCAAATTAAATCAGACATTTTTTATCTGTTCAAAATGTACCTTAAAGGAGTGAGTGGAGGGGTATTCAGTTGGTTGCAATCTGCAACCTCACCACTAGATGCTACTAAATCCACATACTGCTCCTTTAATTTAATGGACAGATAGAAATTACAGGATGGATAACTATTCTCTCTCTAAAAAGAAAATAAGAGTTATTTTAAAACTTTAAAAAAGTCTCAGTCAGCTGTCCTTTGGGCACCAGTGTATGATACTCATCCATGTGGCTGTACACCTTCTACCTTTGGTTTACATCCAACAGGGTGTTATTGCTACCAGTCTATCTTTATGGCCGCTGTAAAGTCATTAATTCTCAGCCCCACTCCGCCCCAGTCAGTCATAAACAATTCAAGACGGGGGGAAATGGGAATACGGGGAAAATACGTGAGCAGTGGACATAAATAACACGAGCTGTTTAATAAAACTTGAACGACACGTCTCTTTTCATCTGGTGGGAAAGCCCTGCACTGGAGTTTTAGAAGTCCGACTATAAAGCTCAGATCAAAACCAGATGTGGGAATGTCTGTTGTGTTAGTCGTGTGTAATGTGATGTTGATGTCGATGTTTTTACGTTACTGATTCTGTTGTTTGAGTTAACCCCCCACGCTGTACCAAAAGCAAATCCCATCGTGTGGTCAGTAACAAATGATTGATTGAATGTATTCTCTCTGTCCAGAGTCTGTTCACCACTGGCCTGGACTCCCCTGGTGGAAACAGAGAAGGTTGTTTACGTCTCTCAGACCCATCCTCTAAAAATTAAAAAAAAAAAAAGGAGCTGGTATGCAAGGCATGCAAGGATGACACAGACCGGGGTAAACGTTGCAGTAGGAGGAGGTGGTAGGAACAGTTTAGTAGGACAAAATGAGAAAACATAAAGCTTAGAAATGTGTGTAGTTTTGCTGAACATTAACTGGGGACCTTTATTGTACAAAAGGGTAGTACAAAAAACCTGGAAAGAGAGAGAAAAAAGCCCTAAATGATATTGTTGGATTATTATTGTTGCAGTAATGTTTTGACTGGTCAAAGTGGAACTAACTGAAACTACTTTATATACTTTGTTTGACGTTTAATTTGTAACAATGAATCATATTTCATAAACTGATCTAATCTTATTAATATGTAAAGTAACAGACACCAACCCTGTCTCCAAGAAATTACATTTATATACATGTAGTAGAATAGAAAGGAGTAGAACAGTTGTCAAAGAAGTACTTACATCCTTTACTGAAGTAAAAGTACCAGTAAAGTAAGTAAATAAAGTTAAAAAAGTGTATTCAAACGCTTCTTAAGTAAAAGTACAGAAGTTTTATAAGCAAAATGTGCTAAGTATCAAAAGTAAAAGTAAAAAAAGAAAAAAAGTCCCCCTCTGACTGATACATTATTATATATTACATGATTAGATTGTTACTAATGCATCAGTGTGAAAGCAGCATTAAGTAGTTTAATTCAGTGGTTCCCAACCGGGTCGAGGCCTCCTTCAAAGGGTCTCAAGATAACTGTGATGGATCTTAAGATGATTAATGAGGCCGGAAAGAAGAAAAAAAACATTGTGCAACACAAACTTGTCTTCACTTTTTGGCATTTGCTAATTTTTGCTTTTTTCTGTGAATTATTGGAACGTTTGACTTCTTTTGGCTTCAAACTGTTTTTTAACTGAAACCATCTGAGAGGTTTAGAGGGGAAATGTCTTTTGGGTGCAGGGACGATTCCAGGATCAGACCTTTAGGGGGGCTCAGCCCCTAATAAGAATTTGACATGTACAGTGAGGCGCATAGCTTTTGTTTCAGGAAATTTTGAGCATCAAACACTGCATTTCCTGCATTCTGGTGAATTATTATGCACCAATCTCTGCCTTTTCTGCATCAAGTTATGGTGGAAATGTCTTTAGGTCATGAGGTCAAAGGTCAAGGGACCTTTGAAAACCACCATGCCAGTTTTCCCTCGCCAAAATTTAGCCTAAATTTGGAGCGTTATTTAGCCTCCTTACTGACAAGCTAACATGACGTGGTTGATACAAATGTATTCCTTGTTTTTTTAGTTTCATATGATGCCGGTATCGTCACTCTAGCTCTAAGACTGAACCTGCTACAGCCTCTTAAAGACAGTAATGTCGGCCGGGATTGCCGAAGTACCCGCGGATGTCAGAGGGTATGATAGTTATTTTTTTAAGGGTGCTTAGATGAAATTTACAGTGCCTTCAGAAAGTATTCAGACCCCTTCACTTTTTTCACATTTTGTTATGTTGCAGCCTTATGCTAAAATCGATAAAATTATTTTTTTTCCTCATCAATCTACACTCAATACATCATAATGACAAAGTGGAAACAGAATTTTTGAAATTTTTGCAAATTTATTAAAAAGGAAAAACTGAAATATCACATTTACTTAAGTATTCAGACCCTTTACTATGACACTTGAAATTTAGCTCAGGTGCCTCCCATTTTCCTCCATCATCTTTGAGATGTTTCTCCACCTTGACTGGAGTCCACCTGTGGTAAATTCAAATGATTGGACATGATTTGGAAAGACACACACCTGTTTATATAAGGTCTCACAGCTGACACCGCATATCAGAGCAAAAACCAAGCCATGAGGTCGAGGAACTGCCTGAAGAGCTCAGAGACAGGATTGTGTCGAGGCACAGATCTGGGGAAAGCTACAAAACAATTCTG
>CAKAKR010000714.1:0-24481 GCA_916700685.1 Adelosebastes latens | reverse complement strand
TATTGAAGAAATACTTGGGAAAAAAACAAAGGAAACTGTACTTATTACTCATCCTAAGAACCTTTATTCACTCTGTCTCTGTTCAGTACAGTTATTTTGACAGCAGCACCAAAACGAAACCATCCTTAATAGTATTTCACCTGTAGGGGGACGCGAACAAACGTCAACAAACAGCACGTGTCGGTCTCTCGCTTTCCGTACTTGGCTCCGCCATTGTGTGACAGCTTCTCTCTCGTTGCTAACCAGAAGCTTCTCCTGGTTACCTGGTTACCTACTCAACAAGAACAACAACAGAGAGAGAAACTTCCAACAAGAGTTGTGTGTGGATTAACTAGGACTTCTTCCAGCGACACAGAGAGCATGAAAGAGGACAGACTTTACCTCCAGGTACTTTTATACTTCCTCTTCGCTTTCCTCTTTCACTTCTCAGGTGCTAACTTCCGTTAGCATCTCTGAAGTTTACAATGAGTCACAATAAAGTTGACCGTTTATTACATTACACACGTTTCTGCCACATATAAAGCGCGTTGTTAAGTGTCATTTAAAGCGTTGTGTAGTCATGAATTTAGTCTAACTATCTGACTTTTGTCCGGATACGTGATGTTAGAAAGTAGCCGACGTAACGTAACATAAGCAGTTGAGAAGTTGACGTAACGTCAGCATCTTATAGCGTCATCTTAAGCATCTGCAGTGAAAATCCCCCCCTTTGAGCTAATTATTCCTCTTCACTTGTAAACATAAATCAGTTCTACAGCTGGTTAGTAGTGATGGCGAGCTGAAGCTTCATGAAGCATTGAAGCTTTCCAGCAAATTGGTTTGTGTTCAAAGTGTAAAACAGGCAGATATGATCTTAACCATGTGGTCTGTGATATACTGTATTTTGTGCCAGTAAAGGCTGTTGGGAATGACTGGAACCAATGAAAAAAATATATATTACCATGTAATCCATTTATATCTATATAATATATAATATAATGTCTATTTTCTAGTAAGTATATTATGACTATATAACATACATGTATAATAAACTGTAATTGTTTTATGGGTAATGCATCTTATGTGTGTAAACCAATCCTTTGGTCAATAATTGTATTGGAGTGTAATATAATATAATAATGGCAGGAGGGGTAATATTAGTGTTCTGTGTCACTTCTGGAAAGTGGTATTGGTTTAACTAGTGAAGATCTGAACCACTTCCTGAACCACTCAGCAATAAGGTCGGGCAACGAGGCTTCGGACGTCATCAATGACGTCATTGGTCTAAAACGATACAAGCCTCGATACGCGCATCGCGGAAAACTTCCTGGATTACTCGACACACGCTCCGAAGCCTCGGCACAGCACGTAACATCACTAATATAAAGCGCGTTGTTAAGTATCATTTGAAGCGTTATATAGGCATGAATTTAGTCTAACTATCTGACTTTTGCCCGGGTACGTAATGTTAGAAAGTAGCCGACGTAACGTAACGTAAGAAATTGAGCAGTTGACGTAACGTCAGCATTTAATATCGTCGTCTTCAGCATCTGCAGTGAAACCCCCACCTCCCCCTTCACTGTAAACCCAGATTTTATTTGAATTAAACTTTTAAGTGGTCATTACTTATTCTTTCATGTTTTGTAAGAAACCGGTGTCATTACTAAATCAAATCAGTTGTTTGCACTAATCAGCTGAAGTTTGCAGTGCAGTTATCATGTTATGCAGAGATAACTTAGTATGTTACGTTTTAAGCAGAGATAACCTAGCATGTTAGGTTTCTGTAGGGAGGGGAGGGGCCTGTTTCAAATTCAAGGTGAGCTGATTACAGAGCTCCGTCAGAGCGTGAAGGAAGAAGAAGGACCGTTAACACCGAGGAGAGAGTCCGTCCTCTCTGCTGCTCCCACCGGGTACTCTGAGAGAGCTGTGGATTTGTTTTGAAAGCAACGTGGTGGAATGGTGAGTGTGTCTGATATCTTTCAGGGGAAATTAGTTAACGTTTCCAAAAGACCGCTGCGGTGACCGCCGGTTAGCTAAAGTTAGCTAAAGTTAGCTTAGTGTTAACGTGCCGACGGTTTTCTGTCGGTTCACAGTTTATAGCGTTAACGTTTAACTTGTAACGTTACCACCAGTGTGAGACACACCGCTAAATACTAACTAGGGCGACCGACGGTCGGCCGTTAGGTAATGTCGAGCCGTCGGTGTAGCAGAGCTGTAACACTGTTAGCATGTGGCTAACGCTAGCTAAGCTATATCTGATGTGCTAATGTAACGTTACTGATTCAACATGGTGTTAACGTTAGCATTAGCATTAGCATTAGCTACATCATGAGTGATTGTTTTACATTTATAGCAGTAACTTAGCTGACTTTCAAAGGACGAGATAATTAGTTGGTTAAGTTGGTTATAAGTTAACATTTTGAGCTAAACATTGAGCTAAACAATGAGCTAACATTGAGCTAACATTGAGCTAACATTGAGCTAAAAGTGTTCTCATGTTCTGTCGTTACAGGTTCATGTGAAGAAGTGTGATCAATTTAGATTTCTCACAGCATTATTTTTTCTTGAAATGTAATACTGGCACATTCTCTGTATTTTTCAGGTGGTCATGGAGTTCAACAGGATTGTGGGCAAGAACCTCAAGCAGGAATTCTATGAAAGCATCGATCGGCACAGTCTTCCTCTTATCGAAATATTCGGATCCAAGAGCGGGAACGTTGGGCAGCAGTTGACACAGCTTTTACAACAGACCAAGGCTGGTACATACATATTATGCATTGTTTTACAGCTTATGTAATGACAACATGTCACAGAAAGTGCTACTGTATTAGTTGTGCAATTAGGGATGTCTTGATACCAGAAATGTAGTAGTTAATACCAAAAACAAAAGTAAATTCCATGTACTTCAACATACACTCCTTTATTACCTTTTGCATACTGTTTTTTGTTACACCGTGTCTTAACTGGATTACACAAACATTTGTGTGTTTGTGTAATCTACTCCAGCAGTCATAACCAATTCACACCTTCCCTCATGTGTGTGACTCTTGTGACTAGGCTACATTGCTTAACATTACTGATGGTTATTAAATAATAAATGTCATGATTGTGATCTTATGTTTATATAATTTATGAAGGATGCTGATGATGATGACTCATTCCACCACATCGAGATTGGAATCCTCCAGGTTGAGCCTGAAGGTGCTGCGGTTGCATATTCCCTGCATCTCAGTTCAGCCTCTTTGAAGGTCATCATTGAGGGAGAAGTTGTGATGGACAACATTAAAGACCTTCCTAAAGCGATGTGCCTTCTGTTATGATTTTCATATGCACGGCATCTCAACTACCACAAGTCTATGAAGTTCACATTCCAGTTCATCCAACCGGTACCTCTCACATTGGGCCACAGTGAACTAAAATCAAGGTTACAAACCTTGAAGAACCAGCTTGCAAAGTAAAGAAATGCTATGTTAAGTCTACTGTGAGAAGCCATTTTTTTTTCACGGCATGCCATGCAGCCGCAGTCAATATCGGTCAGTATATTTGAGGTGGTCTCAAAGGAGGCCACACACACACACACGGACGCACGCACACATACACACACAAAATCCATAAGGTGCTCCCATATAAAAAATGTTTGAGCTGTGCCTTTTTTTTGTCTACCTGTATCTGTCGGAGTATAAATGTTTACATTCTGGTGTGTGTCTATTGTTATGAGGATGATAGTTCTGTAGCATAATGAATATGTGAACACTATATGTACTGTATGTATGCTTGTGGATAATGTTTAGGTCTTAGATGCAGAGTCAGCTCAACCTTTTATACAGTTTTAATGCCTGTCTATATGTATCCAGTCGTTCACATGGATATAGCAGACAATGTTAATTGTTTTTTGTTGTCAATAAAATACTCTGGCAAATTTAAATGTATTGTTTCATTTCTTCCCTTCAATGCAATTTATTGAAACAATAAAATCTCAAAAACCACAATAGTATAATTAATTAAATTAGAAGAAAAAATATTAGTTGTATTAACAAATGAGTTAAAGTAGCAATGAATAACTTCAAATAATAATTTTGGGAAAAAATAAAAAACATAAAAACAGATACATGGACAACATGGGGAAAAGCAATTACAAAACAGCAATTAAATGACCCTTAACAGCAATTAAATGACCCTTAAGGGTGTTGAGCTAATGATTCCTTTTCACTTTTATACATACTACAGCTGGTTAGTCCTGATGTGGGGTCAAAATGTTTTATCTTTACGTCAAGTTGGAGGCTAGAAGAGGATCAATGAGTATTTTAGCACATTATTTTGAGCACAGAGTAACCGTTGATTGCACCAATCATGGCGGCCATTATGGCTGAATTTTAGAGAGATGCCTCCAAGAGGTAGACACGATTGTTATCTCTATTCTAGCCTTTTTTGTACCTCACCTTTAGTAAATTAAAGTTATAATGTTCAGACAATACAAGGTTATACAGGTTTGACTGTAATAGTAAATGAATAAATGTTGAGGAAAACTTTAATCTGGGAAAAAGTATAGAGTGTGGTTGACATGTTGGCCCTTTTCACAGCAGCCATTTTGACATGTCATTGCAGGGTAAACACAGGTGTAATTAATAACAATAATTATGGCCCTGTTCCATTGTGCATACGGGCTCACTGGAATGGCTGTGACACACTACATAGAACGGGACCATAATTCATTTTTATTAATCACACCTGTGTTTACCCCGCTATTGGTGCCTTACGATGAAACGCGTGAGCTCGTGTTTACAACATGGGAAGTCGTGTACACGATATGACGTTCAAGGGGTTAAGTCGCGAGAACACCGCTGCTAAACAACGGCAATATTAACGTTACTGTCGGCGTCTGGAAGCCACAGAGGCTAACAATTTAGCAAGCTAGAAAGTGGGTAACATAATGCAGGAAATGCAAAGACATGGTGACAGAGGAAAAAGATGAGGCCGTTGGGAATATCAACATTTTCCTCAGACATATTATAAAATTACAAAGAAAAAACAATATGCGACTAAATTACAATATATTAACTCATTATGCACCGAAAAATTAACTTCCATGCCCTCCACCATTTCTGACAACGTCAACAAACACGTCACAACTCGTTAACTCTGAGCTTTCAGAAACTTTCCACTTACGAGGTCGCGAATACGACAAGAGGGGGGCGTTCATATGGACTCTTCTTGTGAACATGGTAAACACGACCCCATTTGAAGGCACCATATGACATGTCAAAATGGCTGCTGTGAAAAGGGCCTATAGAGGACCAATTTAGGGTCATCTGTGGTAATGCTGTCCGCTGAGATGAGGCTATATCGTGGCCCATAAATGGTCCTGATCTGGACCATTTATAGGCTGTCATTTCTTGTTGTATGTGGGTTGAGTGAAAGCTAGGTGGATTTGCTGTTTTGGCCATGTTGTCTCCAAATAAACATACAGTTGAATTACACCGTTTTAGCACTAGGCCATTGCACTGACCGTTACTGTTGGAATTAATAAATACTAATGTATGAGCCATGTATTTTAAATATATGCCACATGCCAGTTAATCGTAGGCCAATTGGGAAGGAAACAAACAGTTTTTGACTGTGTTTCGAATGACATTGTGTGCTGTATGTGTTTAATTTGGAGATCAAAGTTATTGGAAGTGACGGACACAGATTATGGACACCGTTGGTAAAAGAAACGCCATGATATATAGCATTGGTAACTTTGGATATCGTTTTTCCAAGCACAATTGTCAAAATAGTTCAGATCAATTAGCCGCCAGTAGCGGCTAAAGTATAGGACTTATAGTCACAACAACTAATACTCTAGAACTAATGAATAATTTCATTATAGATCAAATTGTAGATTATCTTTTGGATTTAATGAATAATTGTTAAGTCTACAAAATTTGAGGTCAATTCTTCAAATTGCTTGTTTTGTTCATACAACAGTCCAAAACCCAAAGATATTCATTTAACAATGATACAAAACAAGCTATTTTTTATATTTGAAAAGCTGGAACCAGAGAAAATTTTGAATTTTTACTGGATAAATGACCCCTGTTATCTCTGTGTGCATTGTAAACATTGTTTTTTATTTATTTATTTTCTTTGTCCTCTACTTTCTGTTGTTGTTTCTCTCTGCACCATGAAGCACTTTAATGAATTAGCTGATCAACTTGAAACCACTTAGGTAATCAATTAATCATTTAACTCAACTTTATGGCAGTTCACCACTGACGATCCAGTCAACTAATGTTTCAGCACTGGGGTCAAGTAGTAAATCAATCGTTTGCAGAAACTAGTTTTGGGTCAAATTATTGTGCTGTGGTTTGCTCTGTGCAGTAAGACAGTTTTATGAGCGCTGTGTGAGTGATATGGAAATAATAAGAATCACCATTGTGGTACTTATCTAAATGTTCAGACGACCAGCCTTTGATGAGGGCACGAAAAGTGGTGAGCTCGCCTCTAAAAATATGGAGGATCATTACCGAAGACACCCCTGCAAATACCTTCATTTCCAGAAAGGCTCATGATGAGGTGCATTTCTTTGGAGAGATTTGAAGGATTACTGAGTCATTAATGGTAACCTAATGCCAGTGATATATGGGGTGTCATGCAGGTCTGAAGATCTGAGTCCAATAATGAGCTAAAGCATGTCTTCACAGGTATAATCCTAAATCTTGACTCCACATTTTGCGATGAGAGGCGCCGCTGACAGCAAAGGTTAATCCTCCTATTGATTAAAAGTGGAGGATGCCATTGGTTCTGGCCCCCCTCTGAGTCCCCACTGTCAGAAATACAACCAAAATCTGGCCGGGAAAAAAGACATTAGAGGTGCTTTAAGCGTTTTTAAAAAACTGTTTATTCAAAGACAAAGCAACTGCATGGATATTTCTATCTGCTGCAGAGCTGTGGGCCAATATCTACAATATTTAATTCAGTTTTTGTAATTTTATTTATTTCCTGTGATGCTGTGGAGACTTACTAAAAGCAAGGAGGTCAGGTGATTCATTAAATGACTGGGCTGTGGATGTATAAGTAGCTTATTACTTAATATAATAATGAAGTATGCAACCAATCATGCATGCAATCTTTAATCAAGGTTTAATCAAAAGCTCTTTCTTTGCTCCAATGTGCTGAAACGACTAGTTGATGAATCGATATATAAATCGACAGAAAATGAATCACCAACAATTTTGATTATGGATTAAGTCATTTTTCAAGCAAAATTGCCAAACATTTGCTGTAGAGCTGGAGCTAACAATTATCTTCATTATTGATTAATTTACAGTTATTTTCGCAATTAATCTTAAGTCTATGAAAAATTAAAGAATAGTAAAAAAAAAAAAAAAAAATGTAATTTACAATTTCTGAGAGTTCACTGTGATTTGTCCAAAACCTCAAGATATTCAGTTTGTTATCATATATTACAAAGAAAAAAAGCAAATCGTCACATTTGAGATGCTGGAAAAACAAACATTTTGGCTTGGAAAATGACTGAAACAATTAAGCGTTTATCAGAATAGTTGCCGATTAATTTTCTGTCGTTGGACTAATCGACTGCAGCTCTAATTAGCTACTTGCATTTGCTGATTTCTCTGTGTTATATTATTGTACATAAACCGGATTTATTTGGGTTTTGGAAAAAGCAAGTTATATGATATATATGAGATCATGATAAGTAGGTTATCTTAGCTTTTATTTTCACGTATTGAATACTAAGCAGAAACTTTTGAGCACAGATGATGAACTTTATTGCAGCCACAGCTACCAAAATGATATTTAATTCTGTGACATTTTGATGTTCGGCATTTCCAGGAAGAGCCCCGTTTCCATTATGCTGTGGTTATTAAGCTCTTCTTGTATTCTGTTTATCAGGTGAAGGATTAGGTTCAGTAGTTGACGTGCCTCCTTCTACTTGGCCCTGATTTATTTAAGCAGCGTTGAGGACTGCCGGACCAAGATGTAATAGGGGTGTCAATATTCCTCATGTCAGCAGGTTGTGCTTCATTACTCTGTCTGATTGATCCAGCATCCATGTGGTTCCATGACCTTGCTTTGCACAAATAAGAACTGCACCCAGGCCAGTGTTACCTGATCTACTGCGCTGTCGATGGATCTGTGCTTGACTCGGAGGCACAGGACAGAGACATATGAACACCACAGCTGTGAGTGCTGAGGGGTTTCTACATGTATAATAGAGTAGGAGGCCTATTGTTACATGTTATGATGTCATTGTGCTCTCTGTTGCATTTAAGTCTGATCAGCTGGGAACAATGGTTGGCTCTAATTTGTGGGAGACATCAGAGTGAATTCGAAATATGAGGAGGGGACGAGGATCATACGCTATGGACAACTAAGACCCCCTTTATACCTGGCATTAAAATGCATCTCGTATCCAGATTAGGTATGATATAACCTGATTACATTTACACCTGGTATTAATATGTGTCTCCTGTGTACACAATGAGATCCGTTCGCTCTGTCTGAAAGGGCTGAGAGGAAGGCTGCATTATGCATGGGCTTGCAGAGGCGCGGACACATCAGCCTCAAAACGCAGCCGTTTAGGGGGAGAGAGCTTGCAAACGTTGATTACTACCGAAGCTCCGGAGCCCAAAAAATGGTACTCGGGACAGCCCTAGCGGTACATATTTCCACCCACGTAGTTGTTGTATGTGGATTGAAAACGCAGTTGCATTTTCACTTGTGTTTAATATGGTCACAATGCGTCCCTTACCACCTCCGGAGGTGGTTTGGCTGATCGGATCATAATCCGTCCTCAATGCGTTTTGGGTGCATTTACACCTGTACTTTCATGTAGTCAAGCACTATCTGATTGCAATCCGATTGTCAATTGTCGAGGGGGTGAAAGGTAGCTGAAGTGGCAGTAGCTAATGTCCTTCAAAACTCCTTCCACCGAGATGCACTTATTCGATTTGTTGGATCAGTATTGGCGCCATCACCTAACCAGTTATTGGATGGATGTGGCCAATCCACATTATGATTATTGTCTTGATTGATCATTTGGTCTATAAAATACCAGAAAATAGTGAAAATGCCCATGATCACAGTATCCTAAAGCCTAGAGGGATGCCATTGAATTGCTTGTTTTGTCTGCCAAACACTCCAAAAACCTAAAGATATTCTGACGTAAGACAAAAGAAAGTTTAAAATCCTCACAGTTCATTCATTGAGTCACTGCCACTAACTCAATTTTTAGTGACACTGCATCACTGATGCATATTATTGTTTTGTTTATGACTATATGCCAGGTATTGGATGGGTACTCTGAGTTTAGGTATCAGAATAGATATTGGGAGAGAAAAAGATGGATCAGTCCACCCCTAAAACTCATAATAAACATAACATTTGTTACCTATTTTTAACAACACATAGCCATTTCTAAACTTATACACCTAGCCATATTAAAACAAATACCTAAAGCAAACAAAACAATCTGTAATACATACGCACCATATTATAAACTTTATCATCTGTAACCGTATAAACAAAACACAGACTGCTTACCTTGGGGCGATGAACCCCATCATGTGACTGATGATGTCTTCCTTTATCATTGTCACCCATGTCAGATTAATATTTAATGATATTCATATAATGTTTGCTTACATAGTAAGTAGCATACACCCTGACCAGAACTGACCTTGATTTCATCATATTTTTATTAATAGTAAACCAGACTATTTTTTTATTTATTTAAATGAAGAGTTTCTTTTTGGAAAATTGCACAAGTTACATCATGAATGGCTCTCTGAGTCTCCTCTGATAGAGAGGCCTTTCAACTTTAATTTAAAAGAGAATTTATTTGTTACAACATGCTATTGGAGTAAACTGCTGTAGCAATCATCGTCTTATTAAAAGTGCATTTGTCTGCACTGCATTTCAGATCTGTCGGTTCAGTTGAGTTTGGATGTTAGGTAAGGTGACCGTGGCTGCTAAGCTTCAATAAAAAATGCAATAACCTTACATTTGAAGTCAAAAGCCTGCGCTGCATACAAATATCGGTTAGTTTTTCACTAAGCTAGCCTGTTCAAAATATGATCTTGTTCTGTCAAAAGAGATTAACAGTGGTGGCCAGTGCTTTGTGCTGTGCTTGACTTGCTTTACATGAGCACAGAAATCAATCGTCGTATGTAGGTGATTAACAGCTGCTGCTTTTCAGAATCAGTGACAGCTCTGTCTTTTAATTGGAAAACACTTTATTTATGAAAATAATTGAGTTCAGAATTAGGCTGGATTAGGTTGACATTGACCTATACAATTGCAAGCAATATGTGCATAGATGTGCATATTCACCACCAGTCACTATCTCATTTATACTGTGGTGGACAATACACATTTATGTTTACGCCCCAGCAGTGGAGTTATATATGGAAAATATCCCATCTTTGTGGACACAAGGAGAAATATGTTGTTTCCTTCTGCGATCTTAATTCAGTTTATTAAAATGCGTTACAATAACAGCACACCCACTTTCCACCATATGGTCAATATTTGTATTACTTGAAATTGCTGTGAGTGGTGGGCAGTCCCTCTGCTTACAGAGCCCACATATAAAGTGTGTGTCATGTCCTTGATAATCAGTGGGCAATGTTAGAGTAGCTGAAAGCTTGTTTAGGAATATTAATGAGGTATGGGTTTACACGCACATATACGAGATCTATAGGGCAATATAATTAAAAACATGCAATTCTGCTGCATAGCATAAAAATGTGTTTTTATAGCGCACGTCAATCATAAACTAGACAGACGTTTTGCTGGTGCACCACAGCTGTAGAGGACTGCTGCTATTGTAAAAACTAAAATTGAACTTCAATATTTTGTTCATACTGAAGGCGAGGCTGTCAAAGTCCTGTCCACGTCTTTCTGCTACAGCAGTCCCAGACTAACACTCTGCTCTTCACAGACACAATACACACGACTGGAAGAAACCATTAATGGAAAGCTGTGATACAGGTTATATTTACTTAATGCGGAGGTATTAAGCTGTTAAACATATCATTATCTGAACTGGATTGTTTTTAGAGCTGAAATGATTGGCCGATTAATCAGTTGGGTGATTAACAAAAAATCAAGTGGCTAACTATTATTTTGATAATGTATTCTTTAAAGTTACTAAACGCGTAATTGAGAACATATCTATTGCCTCTCAATGGCTCTCAACATGGCAACGGCTGAGCCGGTTGCTTGCAACTAACGGTGCTAACGGCGCTAACAATGCACACAACGGCAACAGTGCTGTCAGATCTAACAGTGTTTACTAGGGCTGTGTATTGGCAAGAATCTGGCAATACGATACGTATCATGATACAGGGGTAACGATTCGATATATTGTGATATATTGTGATACTGTAGTAAGGCAATATATTGATATGAAATATATTGGGATATATTTTTTTTTCAATTCTAATTTTAGGAAAACTATTATAGTATAAAGATACATCACTATATGTATAACATTTTAGAAAAAAAAGTAACTGTGTGAAATGGCTCCTATGGGGACTAACATCATCACACATGAATCCAATTGGACTCATTGGATCCACAAGAGTCTCAGCTTTACAGTGATACCCAATTTATACAATTCTAAGACTGTTTAGGGACCCCACTATGCAGAAATATTAAAGCACACCATTTCAGAATAGGTGAAAAATAACATAGTTGATTGCATGCAAAAAACTACTTGGTTTTTGCCCAACTCATACAGACAGAGAGCGACTTCATTCTCTGCTCAGACATTACATAGCAAGTAGATATTTGCTGCTATATTAATGTTCCTCTGAATGTCAAATAGAGAACCTTTAAGTAATTTTTCTTGGAAAATGACAAACATATTCTATTTCCAACCTCTCACTTATGAGGATTTGATTGTTTTATGTGATAATAAGCTGAATATTTGTGGGTTTTGGACTGTCGGTACGACAAAACAAGCAATTTGAAGCTTGAATCTCCTTGGGCTTTAGGATGAAGAATACTCACTAATGAAAATAATCATTAGTTGGAGCCCTAATTGTTTTTACTGTTTTAATGTTGGTCTGCTGTAAGCACATTAACTGTATTATTTAGGAAAATATAAATGTTGAATCGGGGCTAACTCGGATTTAGGGAGCAGGGGCGAAAAACTAAATCATGATATCCTTATACAAGAGTAGAGTTACTCCCAAAAAAGGACAGAGGCAGTTTCAAGCTTTTGGTTAAGACACTAATTATTGCAGGAAACAGCAGCTAATAAATACCAAACCAATTACTCCGTTGCATTAATTAGGCTGATGTCACAGGCCTAAACGGTTTGCAGGACGTCAACAGGATGTCTGCACCCACTGCTCTCAACATTATGCACACAACTTTAGCTCCTTAGAAGCTTATAGACCACTGTTCAAAAAAGGTTCACATCTGTTGATGACAAATGCTTCATTAAGAAGTAGGATGTCCCATTATTTCCTTTGGTAAACAAGCAGTGTAGGCTTGTGACACTGTCAGCCTAATTAATGGCACACCTGGTATTTATTAGCTGTTGTTTTCTGCACTAATTATTGTTTTAAAGTAAAACCAAAGGCGTAAAACTGCAAAAATAAGTTGTTTTTTCTCCTCATTCATGTTTTAAATATCAGTGGTTCTCATCATGATAACCTTGCATGGTATTTAAATACTGCCTGAAGATGATTACCCCCACTAATCCCATCATTAATGTGAATGTAAACACTTGTCAGTCTATTACAGCCCACCACTGACCTTTTGCTTATTAATATTAGTGTGGTGTTTCTTGCCTCTGTTTGTTTGTTTGTTCTAAATATAACAGTGCATTCTTAGTGTTTGCCGTGTCTTGTGTAAAAGTGCCCCAAAGTTATTTTGATTTCATTTGCTAAATCTGTCTGACTAGACTCTCCTGCCTAAGGCCAACTTTGCTAAACTTAGCTGGGTTGATGGCACCATGTTGAGAACATTCCCCATGTTCTGAACCAAATTGTTTTTGTCCCACTTCGGGTGAGCAAAGGTGACATTTCTCATTATGAGATGTTTTATTGACCCTTAAGGGAATTTGGGAGCTGGATAAGAAGAGGCAGGCGGTGGGAGGGTGCCATCTGAGCGAATCAATAAGCTTGTGTGTGTATTTTGGGTCTCTATGCATACAGTACCTACCTACCCACCACAAAACAACAATTTGAGAGAAGAGAATAGTGAAAAGATTTAATAGCAAAATAATATCTATATGAATTTGTTGCACAGGATGTATTTTTTTTCTTTTAATAACTATGAGTTGGGGATCCTCACCCAAGGACATTTGAAGGTTTTTGACTTAAAACTGCATCATTTTGGACCATTATTATTAATATAAATAATGCCCAAAAAGCTTCAAGACAAAACTTTCTAATGAAAATCACTTCACATATATAAAGTCCTACTGAAGCAAGCAGACAAGACATAAAGAATAGTATACAATAATGCAGGACAGTGAGGATACAGCCATTTCATACATAATATATATATATATATATTTGTCATTTCCATTGCAGTTATTGCAGCTGCACTCCCACTTCCTGCGCCGATGGTTAAATCCTTCAGTCGCCATCATGAAAACCTGACAACAGATAAATAAGACTAATATGTCTTATTTGCCTTTTATTATTTGCCTTTTATATTTGCTAATTATATTTCATTTAGCCTTATAATGTTCAGTATCACATAATGCTGAGTTCAACTGGATATTTATATTTTCTTACAGAGATGCATAGTGCACACTGAGCCTTAAGAAGGCTTTGATTTGAATTAGTAAATCTTTTTAGACATGTTTGATTGCTGAAATTTGCATTAAGAAAACATAGCGGTGCAGCTTTCCTTTAACTGATGCAAATAATATTTAATACAGGTCCAAGTGTTATGTGTCATATCAATTGAAAAAGGAGTGTTAGTTTGTAGCTGTTATGGTAGGAATGTTGAGATGCAGGTTTCAATGTGTCGCTAATATACAAAATGACCCAATGTGGAATCTCAGGATTGGGTTAACTCAGGTTAACCTTTCAGGAGAAACCCTTTTCCTGCTGCCAGTTGTCATTCTTAAAATAACACAATATACTGGTAAAGGACTGATAAACAAGTAGAATATAATTTCCATAATTTCCCTTTATATGGCAATGAAGACTTTTTTAATTGAATGTTTTTCTGCTCCATCACTCCAAGCGTATACTCACAGGCAGGATGTTTCTTATTTACAACTTGACATGCACTGCAGGGGTAGAAACGAGGGCAAAGTTAATGTGCAGATGAAGACATTTAGTTGGCATACTAACTTAATTATAGTCACCTCCCTCCTTCGCAGAGGTCTTATGTTACGTTCTGCTCCACTTCACTCAAATGGCTGTTAAAAATAAATCTATTTCACAAGTTTAAACATCGCCTACCTTTCCGGTGTAAAAATAAACTAGCTTAAATGACAGTATGGGAGCATACGCTGTGCGCTTCCCAGGAGGCTTAAAGAAATAGAGCAGTGGACTCGCTCGTACTCCAAGTACCACATGGGAGTTGCTGTAGGTTTACGTATATGTAACATAGAAGATGAATGAAAAATTCACCATTACCTTGCAGTATACACCCGGGATCAACGTAAGTGCATTGGTTCTACTTTCAGGGCATAGCCTAGTGCTTGATAACAGGCTCCATTTAGTCCTAAACACTCACCTGCTATACACAGCCTATTTTGTCCTCAGGCAGACTGAATTGCTGTTGAAATTGGTCCAACCACCTCAGTGCAATACCCTTCCTCTCTCCCCGTGGTCAATCATTTAGGCTATGAAGCTTTCAGCTTTAGGGTAAATCTCCCCATCAGATCTCAATGGACGTTGATTTTATGTGAAGTCTCCGAAAAGGTGTGAAGTAAATTAATTTCATACCCTGGTAAATCTGGAAGCTGCAGTGACATTGACAAGTAGAGGGGTGGATGTGCTTTCATTTTAATCCAGCGCAGAGAGAAAAATGCAGTGTTCATCAAACCCCAAACATGCACGACTTTTCAAATTCATGAGCTGAACAACAATGCAGGCTTTGTTTTGCACTGATTACCTGATCATCTGAGGATGACCCCAGCACTTTTGGACAGAGTAGTTACTTTCCCAAATTTTTTCATAAAGATGAAAGCCACACTTTTAATCAGGCGGTGCTGATGATGGGTTGTATTTCTGGTGATTGAACCAAATCTCCAGTTGTAGTGATGAGCTGTGAGGACTTTGATTATAGCAAAAAAAGGGCTCACAACATCATTGCATACTTTACCCTTGGCTATCATGTCCTGTATGAATGACATCTACATATTTCAAGCTAATGGGAGCTGGAATTAGATACGGTGGATTTCTAAGCCCTTGTGTCCCTGGTTTCTTAGGATTTGATTAGTTGCCATCTGTCTGTCTTGCTTTCCTGGTTTTATCTGAATGTGCTTTTATTTGAAGGATTATAGAACATACGAAACCTATTTATCTACCCGTGTTACATCCAGAAAAAAATCCGGAGCAGGCTTGCAGCCAGACATATGCCACACGCTGGATTTGTGTATGTGAATCCTCTCAAGCCTATCAAACACTAAAGCTTCGAATGACTGTACAACTGAAACCCAATCTTACCTTGGTAGATTTTGTAAAGATAGGCTTGCTTGGCCCTGTCACTGTGACTTTTTGATGAAAGATAGCGGCTGATTAGCTGCCAAGACATTTGAAATGACTCCAGCTCTAAAGCCAGGATACAATTCTGACAGAGCTCCTTGTGTCTGAAGCAGCCAGACATCTGGATTAATGTGTGAAAGGATTTGACTGGTTTTCCTCCCTCAGAGCGCTGCGGTGCTGCTGGAATCAGAGAGGCAGAGATCTTTAGAAATGTTTATCCTTTTGTTTCAGCAGGTAACTCTGTGAAAGTTTTACTTCTCTCATGAATATGTTTATTTGCCGAGTGAATAAAAATGAAAGTAACTACATTTTCATTAAAAAAGTTTAATACTTTATTGCAATGTTTCTTTCATCATCTTCCCAACAATTGTTTTTCATAAATATTATATTATTAATACTGAAACCTCATAATACAAGCAGGGGAATTCGCTGACTAAATGTTAGTTATATAATTTTGACACAAAACTAAGACACCCCTGTCTCTTAAGAATTATATTCTCATACAACTAGACTGCATTCTCAATTACGTTTGGAGGTATTTTGTCGCGGATTACGTTTGTCTTTGACATCAACAGTGATGAGCAGAGCAGGTGACGTAGTATGTCGGGCAACCATTAATGAAAGTTACATTGAACAATGTTAATGAAAGTTGCTTGGTATAACAACAAGCATATCAAGTGAGAAAGTCCACTACGGGCGGGCAGGAGAGGTGGTGGATGGGTCAAACAAACATAAGATTTTCCCCCAGGAGACCCCTATTTGTGTCCCCTATGAAACTAAAGCTTCATCCACACTAATACGTTTTTGCTTTAATACGTTTATGCCTAGCGTCCACACTACTCCGCCCTTTTTTGATCCCCTAAAACGGAGACGTTTGAAAACACTGCTGACCCTGTTTTAGTTTTAAAACTCCAGAGTTGCGTTTTAGCCTGGATGGACAGAAACGGAGACCTTTGAAAACGAGGACACAGACACCCACGTTCACTTCTTGATTGGGTCTTATCAGTCATGACGTCACACCCCATCATGGGAACCTTTTCCGGAAGAAAACAAACAACATCCGCCTTGACCACCAGTGGTTCATTTCAACATGGATAACGAGTTACAAGCGTTGCTGACCTCGTTGTCTATGCTAGCTGCTGTTGTGCAGTTAAATTCTGCATTTTATAATGCTACTACTGCCTACATGCGCAGGAGACAAGCTATTATTCGAGCGCTTTACATCAATTCCCGTGTTCGGCGCTACTTCATGTTTACACCGGCACGTGCATGCCCAGTGTATGTGAATTGGTCATGTGATATGCGTTTTCAGGCGTGGCAGTATGGACGGAGATTAATTCTGAAACGGCCTTAAAACACTTGTTTGGATGGAGATCGAAAACATATTAGTGTGGATGTAGCCTAAAAGTGTTGTTTTGGTTTTTGTTTCAATGTCATAGTCATTTTAAGCCAAACCATCATGTTTTTTTTACTAAACCTAATCAAGTAGTTTTGTTGCCTAAACCCAACAAAGTAGTGTTGTTGTGTTTTTTGTTTCGTTCCAGACCGTAGTCTGGGAGAAAATACGTTTCCCTCCAAACGTGACTGAAAATGCAGTTTAGTTGTATGGGAACGTGATTTTGTAGGAGACAGGGTTGAACTAAGAGCTGTTACCTGTGTAAGTACATTTTATAAGTTAATGGTTTCAGTAAAAGCATGAAGAAAGAAACTTGTAATTCATGAGGTTAAAGGGGAGGGGTAAGTGGCAAGTCTGTATTCATCTTCCAGTACAGTAATTAGACCTAATGAGGGATTACATTTATCTGCTTTGCCGGCACACTATACATGGAGGCTGGCTGGGTGCTGTTGGCTCTCATTTAAAGAAAAATATCCATCTTTCCTTGAGCTTTTCAAAATGAATTATAACATTTTCATCATTTTTCATCATGTAAAAGTTATTGTGATGTCTTCTTCGTCAACTCTCTCAAAGGGACAGGCTTGGGCATTGATCAGAAAGGCTTCAGCAAGACAAAAACATACATGTAACATGTACTGTACCCTTCATGCTAGTTTGTTTAAGGTGGGATTTAAGTTAAGGCTTATCACCTGAAGGTTTTCTAAAATCCCTTTTGGCAAACTCCAATTCTTGTCTGCCTCTTCTTTACTATCAGACTTTTTCTCTGTCATTGCAGTCGTCTGCTAATGTACTGGTTTGCTATGTACTCTACATAGCTAAACGTTTAAATGACATTAGTGAAATGCATTCTCCAGCATTTTAATATGCAGTATGTATGTTTTGTATAATCTATGTTCATGCAAGGTTCAGCAGCTGATGTTAATTGGCAAACGAAGTGGTTTAATGTTACTTAAGTGTCCATAAATGGGATTCAGACAGTTGAAGGCGCCATTAGGGAGAACAGCTTAGCAATGTCGTCTATAAGAAGGCATTGAGGCGTCTGTATTGCGTTGAGGAATGGACATCCTTTGCCAAATTTGAGAAATTCAGATGGCTAATACAGCAACGCGCGGATTAATAGTAATGCCTAATTTGCTGACAGAAACCGTAAGTGTGTGGATTTCTTTCCTGCTCTCGACTGAAGAAATTCACTGTGATTTTGAGATTTCCTGCCTCTTACGTAAGCTGTATTCTATCCGAGCCTCTGCCTCGGTGTGAACTGCCACGTGTGACGGTGGCCTTGGTTCACCTGGGAGACGACTGACAGCTGTTGCACCGAGAATGAGGAGTGACACGGGCAATTAAAGGGCTAGATTCAGCCCGGTCTGACCTTCTGATCAATGCTCTCCTATTTAGAGCTGGCAGGCTAGAGACCAGCACTCTTTTTCCAGACTAATAAAGAGGGTAACCGAGAGCAGCTCCTGGGCCGGACTGCCAATACTTTTAACACCCTCATCGATTCTCATTACTGTTAATGGTTTCTTTGCAAGTGTGAGCCGGATGTTGGGGACGGTGTGGGTGGGCATGGGTGTAATCAGAGATTTGGCTAGGGGCAGAGTCACCATATTATGCCCCTGGTCAGTGGAATGGCTCAGTTTTCAGTGTTTTGATCAATTCCTGTAATACTGTGTGTAAAGGTTGTCATTGTGTTGATTATGAGTACCTCCTAAACTTCACAGGAAGCAGGAAAATGTTTTGCAATGATCTTCATTTAAACTTGCTCCAGACCTCTGAATTTCTGCCAACATTTCCGATTTGTTCAGGTTGCTATAAACAAAACAAGAAAGCAGCTAACATGAACAAAGTGTCAGGCTAAATGAATGAAGTGAAACGAAATGGCAATTCAGTCTCATTATCTACTACTATCTAAACTACATCTTTATCAGCTTAGAGCAAAAAATAACACCACACCAGTCTGGTTTCTCTCAGCAAAACAAGCTCACCTATTCATCCCCTCGTTGTTGTATTTGCCTTTACTGAATTCCTCCAACTCCAGGGTGTCCCTTCATCAATGCAAAGTAAATTCAGACGTCCTTTATGATCCATATCTGAAGAAGCAGCTTTTATATTTGTTTGTACAAAACACATCAACTCCAGGCTTTACTCTTTGGAGATCTAATCACTGTAATGGGGCAACAAGGAGGAAGATGAAAAATACATTTCATTGTCTTTAAATCCCCTGAACCCATCCACTTCCTGCTACATATCTGATGCTGTTCTCCCTCTCTTATAGCTCTACCTAGTATTTTAGTGGCCTACAGAGCTATATTTGTTCTTTGGCTCTAATTAGTGAGCAGCCTGGATTGTAATGTTTCTTCGGGGTTATATGATTCTTATTTTGCTTATCTTAGTACAACTCGTTATACAGTAGTCTGCTGTGGTAGGCTGTCTCTTGAGTTTTTCTTCCTCACTCAAATGTTCTGGGATTACAGCAACATTGTCTGCTCATCATTTCAACATCCAGTGCTGCATTAGAGCCCTTCACACCGACTATTGCTCAAACAATGCAAGGGGTTGTGTAAGTTTGAGCATGTTGCCACAGGGTGCAGGTAAAGAAGATGATTTACAACCAAACAAGCCCAGGATGAAGGTTTAAAATGCAAAGACAGTGGGTTATGTCCTTGTACTCCTCTGAGCTTTGATTGTACAGCTCTGGAAAGTTAATCACAGCAGTGATAATAACTATATCTCCTCCATCTCAATGCAGACCAGGTAGTAGTACAATGCTACAAAATCCATGCCACAAGGTGTTTTACCTCCTACGTGTGCTTGCACGTATTTGATTGTGTGTTTTGTTTAATGACCTAACATTGTGCTGCGGGATTAAAGAGGCCAGAACAAATTGTTTTGCCTGATCCCTGCGAGATAGGATCCCCCGCTGAGCCAAAACATTGGTCTCACTGAAACGAGTGACGAAGGCTTGAGCTTTTGCAGCAGTGCTGCTGTCAGTGTGAAAGCTGCCTTGGGCTGCGCTTTAGCATCTGAAACTGAAATGTGCTATATCAAAATGGACTTAATAGTGAGTGCTTTAGTTCCATAGCTCTAAAGCTGACTGAGAACCATGAATTTCTTTTAGCAGCGTGGGCTTCATTTTCTACGTTTGTGTTCTGCAGGATCAAAGATGAAACCAAACTACTGCGACGTCCTCTGTGCCAGAGAGAAGTGGCCTGGTACTCCAGAGAATCTCTTCTGTGACGTCAACAACACAGGTACAAGATCCATCCTGTTCAGTTCTGAATAAGACAGTGAGCCTCCACTGCCTTATGTAGTGTATTTTTCCTTTGACGCTTTAGGTTTTATCAGCATGACTCTTGCACCAAATTTACACCAGGCAGCGGTTAAGTATGGCTCGCCACAATAATTAAATTTTTCTGCGTCCGGGAGGCGTGTTCATGTGTTTCAGGCGGGAAGAAATTCTTTATAACCTAGGTCAACATGTCACAGGAGTCACAGGATCTGTTCACTTATTAGCTCTCTGGCCCTGTTCAGACCTGGCATTAACACGCGTCCTGAGTGATCAGACCACAAGTGGACAGCTCTAAGTACAGGTGTGAACGCATTGAGGACGCATTAAGATCCGATTGCTCAGACCACATTCAGAGGTGGTCAGGGCCACATATGGCCACGTTCTTTTGGCAGTGGGTACGCGAATGTGTCCTGGGCCACATTAAGGACCGCCTACTCTACTGACGTCCCACTGGGATCCGCGGGGTCTCACTGCGCTCCTCAGGTAAATAGACAGGCTTCTGTGCTCTGCTGTATTCTGTCGGTACAACTGTAATTGATTAAATTATATCTTATCTATCAGGTACATAATCTACAGACTATAAGACTAGGCATGCAAAGTGCATTATTATCAAAATGTCGGAGATGTGACGGTGTTTTTTTTCGTGTTCTACAAGAAGCTGACACCCAAATTCACGAATATGTAGGATATTACTACTGACATTCATGTAATATTACGTCACAACATCTGCTGTATCAGCCGTGTGTTTACTACGTGTGTATTTGCATATAGAGCGGGGAAGTGAGAGCCGATCACAAGTGGTCCCTGGAGACGCATGTGGAGACGCATTCTAATGCCAGGTGTGAACAGATGTACTTAGAGCTGTCCACTTGTGATTGGATCACCTAAGACGTATGTTAATGCCAGGTCTGAACGGGGTCTCTGGCTAAAAGTTAAACATTTACCAACTTTTATTTTGGCCGCACTTCGCCGCAGAATCAAACGGCTGCAGCTGGCTGAGCTCGGGAGCGGCATGGCAGCTCGCCGCAGGCTGCACTTCGCCGTTGCTCCGGTGTGAATTTGGTGTAAGGAGATTTTCTTGTTATCAATTAAAATGTTCAGTTTAGCTAAATTTAACAATTCACAATTTGCCTTTTTCAGTACTTCTTTGTCATCTTACCTTTCTCTAATTTTTACCATTTCCAATAATTATTTCCAAATTCAACACCTTTCTGAAGCACAGTGTTAATTAGCCTGATAACTTCAGCAGGAAACCAGTTGTGAAAAAAAAAACTCCTGCGTGGGTTGAATGATCAGTTCAAATTATTTCAGTCCTTTTTAGTTTATCTTGAGTGTCATTCTGCTGTGAAAGTTTTGCTTGCTTTTTGTTTTTTTCTTCAAACGTAGCACTTGTTCCTGTAAATTGATGTTAGCCAAGAGGGCCTACACAAACAGCTGTCATGTGGCTGTGATTTGATGTCTGCTATGTTGTGTTAAAGATTTGAAGTGGTTGAATGGAAGTGTTAATGTCTTTAGCAGCTACAGAGTATGGTACGAAGGGGTAAAGCGTTAGTGCTTAACGTATTTTGCTTGCAGGATATCCACTGTTCTTTGTTGTCCCAGAGGCTCAGGTGCTGCTCGCCTCTCAGACTATTAATACTGGAATCTGCCTTCAGATTCAGCAGCAGATAACAGCGGCGGTATCTCCTCTAATTGCCTGTTGCCTAAGAACTACTAACTACTGGAGATGTGGACTGCATGTCAAATAGTTTTCCCCAACTCGACTCTGTGCCTGCGTTTGGGCCACATGCTCAAATTAGAGCCCTGCTCATTTGAATATACTGCAGTGTATTCCTCTGTCCACGGCATAATTATCTAACCTCTGTTTTAATTTAGGAATTAAAAGCATATCACCATAATGTCTCTTAAAATTATAACCTAGTTAAAAATGCATGGTCTGGATTGCTGAACAACAATCTACCCTGAGTACTCTGATTGGTCATTTAAATGACCATTTCAATTAAATTGTAACTGAACAGGCAATACTGCTTCATTGTGTAGTCCTATCTGCAATTTTGAAATACAGCAGAGTTTTCTCACAACCATCTGAGTCCATGTGGTTCGCTTTTGAGTTTGGTACATGCAGTGGAGTCCATATGGATTGTATTTGCATACGGACTGTATAGACTGTAGTACATGAGCTGCAGTAAAAATGTGGACCATATGTCATTTGGACGGGTTTCATATTCGAACATTTAGCTGAATCTCCTGCTTGTTTTTCTGCATTTAGCTTTTGAAACTTCAAATCTATCATCTCCATGTGAAGTTCAAAAGTTTTTGTCTGTGCCTGTCCGTGATCTACCAAACCAACCAGAGTTTTTTTTTAAGGGAAAAATAAACATTTTGGCAGGATTACACAGTTAATGGCCGTGCATCGAATGCCAACTCCTGTTCTCAGCCAAAACACACAATCAAGCTCATTTGCAGAGGAGCTTGAGTCAACAATGCTTGTTGCTACCTGTTTCAAGCAGGACTCATTAATATGAGTTGTTGCTCTCATTCATAATCGTGCCGAGTGGGAACTTGACAGCATTAAGCACTAAAATGAAGAGCGACAATTGCACTTAGCTACTGTGAATGGTGTCTTGTAGTAGGTCCTAATTAGGGCTGCACGATTACTGTATGGCAAAAAATCATAATGACGATTATTTTGGTCAATATTGAGATAATTTAACACGATAGACATCATGCATTTAGAGAGAACATTTTGTAGCCTACATTTTAAAGTTAAATGCATAATTGCACAGCCATAGTCCTAATTATATTAGTCTATGTGTACATATAAATTAGGGGTGGGGAAAAAAATCGATTCACCTATGTATCGCGATTCTTTTTACGATTTTGAAATTGATTTTGAAATGCCAGAATCGATACATCTGCTTCATTTGAGTCTATCTACTGCTTTTATTGTTGTAGTCTGAATAACGTGATGTCGTAGCCATTCCGTATCCATCAAAAAACAAAACAAACCGCAGCCGGCCGCTGCAAGCCGGAAACGAGAAAGTAGAAAACGGCGGAGGGTCCACGTGGATACCACCTCCACCTTCACATTTTAAAATCCAAAGTGGTAAACACTACACATCCAGTAAAGTATGGAAACACTTTGAGTTTCAACACATTGCCAGGAAAAGCAGAGCTAGACATTACGGCTAAAGCTGCATGCTAACTCTGTCATGGACAGGAAACGTTATCGTATTGTGGTAACGTGCGGTCAAGCCGGCCGTCACTCTCATCTCCGTGGTCAAATCGGCCGACGCTACAACTGTAGAGCACCCATATACTGACATTTATGTTAAATTTATTCAAACGGCCCCGATGGAGCTGACCATGGATGTTTGAAGTGAACGGAGCTGACAGGAGAGCCAGCAACGGGCTTGGTGAAGTTAGAAGAAGTACCCACGTGTGACTACATCCGGTTTTCAAAATAAGGTGTTAACAAAGGGAACTTGCCTGACAAATGAAGTTAACAAAAATCGCAATAAATCATAATAACGAATCACAATAATCACAATACTTAAAAATTGCAATACATATCGAATCGGCACCCAAGTATCGTGATTGTATCGAATCGGGAGATATGCGTATCGTCCCAGCCCTAATAAAAATAGATCTCCTTTTCTCCTTAACCACAACAAATACTACCTGACAAACCTCTTGACATGGTCAGTCAAAGCCTCAGATTTTTGGGAGGTTATTTGTATCCTGTGCCCGTACCCAGACTGAAAAATTGATCAAACAGCAGAATAAGCTCCAGTTCCTCCGTCTCTTGGACTGTGGGTCAGTCATGCTGTCTAAGTCCAGACAGACAAAAGATGTATTTCAAGTTTCTTTAGCTCTTCACATTACAATTATTTATAGCTCACTCTGGGTGTGTTCCAATCCGCATACTTCTGTACTACATACTCATTATTTTGAGTGCATAGTGCGTTCCAATTGGGTAGTACGGCAAATGCAGTGCACTCAAAGTACCCGGATGTTGTACTCAAAACGGTCAGATCGTTGAGTGTGGAACGCTGGACACTTTCCACACTCATTTGCCTCCATCTTGGCTACGTAGCGGAAGGGGCGGAGCCACGACAACTATTCAAACAGACG
>CAKAKR010000713.1:0-38130 GCA_916700685.1 Adelosebastes latens | reverse complement strand
TCCTCATTGTGGATTTGAAATCCATCTTAATGGCAGCTTGTGAATGCCTGCACTACTGTTCATGACAGTGTAGTAGGAAGATTCTAATCCAAACCTCCATTATGGATGGAAACACCCTAAAGGGGAGGGTTTCAGCTATTTGTCTTTTGACGTTCAAGCCAGCTACTCACTAATACAGATTTAATAGACTGAAGACAGATAGCCAATTAATGCAACACTCTCCAGCAATCACACTTTTCAAGATAATGAAGATCGACTGTGGAAATCACGTAAATGAAACAGAATGGGGCTCAATTCATCTCAATACCAAGTCATACGCAATGATTTACTGTTGTTATAGACTGGTTCTAGGGAACAATGAGAGGATACAACTGGTTCAACAGGCAGGGGATACAAGCAGACTTTTAACACCCTTTGAAAATGTTACCCAGCAGGGTTGAAACTGCTCAGAGAGCAGAAAATAAAGTGGAGGTTCTCCTTACACAACTATTTCAGCAGTTCTTAAATGTTTTATGCTGTTGTAAGTGCTGGGCCATTACTGTATCTTTACAGTATGACAATGTTTTAAATTAGTTTTACAAACTGATTAGGGATATACAGAGATGTACTGACTACAGAGGCCCATGGAGGCAATCCAGACAAGAAGCAACGGAAAACCAACAAATCAGCAATGACAAGAAATACAATACCAATAATAGAGAAATTAAGTACTGGGCAGATAAACTGCAAGCCTGCAACAATTAATCGCTTAGTTGTATCAATTAATAAATTAATCGCCAACTATTTTTATAATCAATTAGTTGTTTTGAGTAATTAAAAAAAAAAAAAATTCTCCGATTCCAGCTTCTTAAATGTGAGTATTTTCTGGTTTCTTTACTCCTCTGTGACAGTAAACTGAATATCTTTGAGTTGTGGGCAAAACGAGAAATTTTAGGACGTCATCTTGGGCTTTGGGAAACACTGATCAACATTTTTCACCATTTTCTGACATTTTATAGACCGAACAACTAAAATAATAGACAGATTAATTGACAATGAAAATTATAGTTAATAGTTGTTATTATTTCACTATCAGGGGATACTCTGTTCCCTGGTCTACATCATTAAAGCATCTGAGCATTTCAGTGAAAGAAAGAAAAGAAAGGGGAAAAAGACTTACTGTATGCATGACACTTGAACATATGTTTGGCATCAGCATGCCATTAAGAATCAGGCTAATTCAATGTGACCTGACTTTTACCTTCTTGAGTGCTCCAGATGTGCTCCAGGCCTGCCTTTCTTCTGGGCTGAACTTGGTTGAGAGAGCAGCCAGAGCCTGGGCGAACTGCAGGTTGTACAGCATCTTCACCACACAGGTAAAGTGCTCTACACAGGGAGAGAAGGTGACACTGATTATATAAACCAAGCCAAGTGGAAACATGAACAGAAGTGGAGAAGCACAATTTACACAGATAAATTAAGAATGAATTAATCAATTAATTAAGAATTAACTCATAACATGTTTCAATATGTGAATTTAAAAAGATCTTCTAGCATTAAAAAAGCCAGATCAAGAGGGTTGGCAGCTCTTCACAGGAGCATTGTATTTGGTTTCTCAGTTCGGCATTGAGAGCCTCACTGAACAGTGTGCAGGATAATTAGCAGAGCGTTTCAGGTGGAAAATGTAGCCTGAAGGATATTCAAGTTTGGTTTAAAAGAACAACAAAGAGTGCCATTTGTTTTCTTCTACAGCAAAGAGCTGCTGACAGTTCCACTGTCCTGGTCACGGTGACAAGTGTCAGTACACACAATTAAAGAGGTAGAGCTAAAAAAGGAGGCCATCCCTTTATAGCAATCAAGTGCAAAGGACCCCTCAGGGACTGATCATGCCTCAACCTTTCTATTTCTCTAAAAATAAAAAAAAGCCTGTAACAATGATACACTATGTGCTATGAAACACCACGACCTTGAGGACAATCTAAATCATGATTCTAACTATAATGTTAGCTGTTTCAATCAAAAGCTACACTATCCAATAAATCCACTTTTACCATGTTCCAAAAATCCTAATTGTCCCTGCCAGCGGTCAACCTAATTTAGTCATCAATGAAATGATCTGCCTGCTGCGACACTTCTCCCATTAAACATGACCGCAGTGTGTTGGGCCAAGTCTTTAGGTGGCCCTCCGCCTTTTCTAGTGAAGGGGTAACATGGAGGAGATTCAGCGACAACAAGCCACAGATGAAGGGCACACGGAGGAAGTGCAGCCCTCCCATCACCGGGGTCGTGTCTCTCTGATCCTCACGGCCAAATAACAGCAACAGGAGCATAGATAAGAGATGTGAAATGCTTCTTTCCAGCACTCAGCCCTGATTACTACCGATAATGGGTCTGTCTTTGTCGAGCAGCCTCTGAGACACTCCCTACCTACTCTCTTGTAGTGTCGTGATGCAGACTGTACCTTTTCGCAGAGGCTGTGGCATTGTTAGCACAAAGATAATCAGGAGGGATGGGACATCTCGAAACAGCATGGGTACCTCAGGTCTCTCATCATCAAAGCCACTGCAAAACATGCAAAAGAGCTTTTAATCAGAAGGTACCGTATGTCAAATAGATATTGTGATGGGGAAAAAAACAAGAAATACATGAATTTATTCATCAACTAAAACCAATATGTTCATGCAAATATTGAAAGACAGGTACTCTCTTTAATAGAAATTACACACCCATTATAAATATGGCAAATATTGGCTGTGCGGCTTTTTACATAAGCCCCTTTCACCTCATTACGTTAATGTGATGGTAATTTAACATATTCGTCCGTCTCTCTCTCTAAAATATCGTGGGAGCATTGTCTCTTTCAGTCAACGTCGTAACGTGTGAATAAAGCCCGAAGGAACATTTATGTCTGAATGCTAAAAAGCCATCACTTTAACAGCTTGATGAAGGCAGCGCTGTTACATATTGCATGTCTGAAAAGGACTTTTTAAAAAGGTATGAGAGCAAAGGTCTTGCTGTGTAGATCGTTTTAAATTTGCTTAACAAATACATGGCCCATTCCTCGTATTCCACGACCAACTTCCTTAATGTAGACACATATATTACATATTCGGCTTGTGTGCCATCTCCATTTAAATGTCTTCTTGTGCTGTTGACTATTTAGCGAGGCTCCAATCTCCACTCTACTCTTGAAAGGCCTCGGGGGCTTTGAATGAGAGGAACTGCACTAAAAGAATAATACCTTCCATTACCAAAGCACTCACCAGTTAATTCCACTGTGCATTGGAGGAAAGCCTCAGAGGACAGAGCGTTCAACCCTGCTGAGACCACTGCATACAAACTATATTTGCACGCTGTAAAACCTTCATACATTCCTCTTTGGTTTGCCCGATAGAAATAAGGCAAGAGCAATGCTTGGATCTATGTAGAAACATCTCTCTTTGTCCTATTTAACTAGGCTAGATCAGGTTGACTGCCTAAGGGTGTCAATGACAGTGCTCCCTCCCAAAACCCTCTCAAAGTATTTTTAAACACCAAATGGCTCCCCTGAGAATACTGTATGGCTGTGAGCACTTTAATAGTAACAGGTGTAGAAGCTGTCTCACAACACTAACAGGGAGGAAAGGTTGTTCAAGCTCATCTTGTATTGTTAAGTGCTACCAGTAGCTTTTTTTTTTTTTTTTTTTACAACCAAAAATATTTGTGCATATTAAAACATGTTCTGACGTGCAGTGGCGATTCAAGACAGAAAAAGAAAGCGTGCGGTAGAAACTATGTCTTTTGTATTATGTTAAATACGGGTTTCTGTTGAAGCTAGGTGGACAGCTGGGAGCTGAGATGCCGTGCTGGTGCGGTGTTGGTGTGGTGCAGTTGTTCTCAGTACAGTGAATTTGACAGGGTCGTTTTGCTCTCTGTGGAGTGCCCGGTAATTTGCCAGATGCAGCAATTATTGGTATCTATGGAAACGACGCATGGTCCCTTTTCTGTTTTTAGCTCTTCTTTGTGTGGAGGGAAAGCTGTTGGGGGCAGGACGAAATGGTGGCGTTTAGAGAGGGGACAAAGTGGCCCTTTGATTGCATGTTTATGTGAGGAAGGAAAAGTGTGAGGGGAAAGTAGAGTGGGGGGTATGACGAATGTACGAACAGATTTATAGATTTGCTGTTAGCAGAGGTACTTTAGGAGAGAAAGTCACTCACTCTGCCTCTCTGCTTTGTGCAACCTGAGTCAGCTTAGTCCAGGGGTTGTAGGCTGAATCAATGCTGTACAGACGCATGTGCATGGCCAGCACGTGGAACAGCTGATCTGAAAGAAAGAAAAAACACCAAAACACATCATTGTCATGTTCCCGACAAGGTCTGACAGGAACAAAACCAGCAAGTGTCTGTTTATCTCAGTGTCCATTGTCACGCCCCACCAGCAACCGGTGTAGATCAAATGATGAAATCAGTTGACTTGAACTGACTGCAGGCTAATGGTTTGGCTCGGATGAAACCAGGCCAGGCCAGATGGATACATGGTAGCGCCTGATAGCCTTGAGCAACTCTTTGGTCAGGTCACACCTGTTCATTGTGATACTAATGGAACATGAGGAGAGACCCACTGCGCACACACAATCTCTCGTGTACACGGTAGCTTTTAATAGCAGGACAATTCACAGCCTCGAATGTCTTTGTTTGTCGAGAGCAAACCTGTTACAACTACCAACATTTATGATATTACACATATCCGCAGCATGGGCAAAAGACAGGAAGTCATTTTAGATGTTAAGTAATATATTCTTAAATGAAGAAATGTCCTCGTCTTTCTTATTAGTCGAGAAATAAATGAACCAACATATTCTAATTATGAACTCAATCCAAGTCCTCCAAAAGCCAGAAATTAAAAGAGCATAAGAACAATAGATTTAAATCACATATGAACCATGTATGAATCCAGCGGCATTAAACCGATCAGTTTCATCTTCAGGTGAACTCAACAACGTTCTGTATAACGCAAACCTTTTTTTCAATAAGCAACACTAATCCTATTTGATTTTGTTTTACAGGGAATTATGATGCTGTAATGCAGCAAAGTGCTTCAAATAATCAGCTCTGCAAATTTGACTTGTGTTAACTGTCAATACTTAGAGCAACACTGCCCCCCACAGGTAAACAAAGACACAGCATAAAGAAAGCAAAGTGTCAGCCCTTCGTTGCATCCCATTTGTCCTCACTACGGCTTGTTTCCTCTCATCCCTCACTACCGCTCACCTCTTGCCAGGAATTAACCTGGCAGAAAGAAGGAAGGAAGAAATAGTAAATGTTAATAGAGGAGAGGTAAATAAAATCAGGGATGTAATTTCCTGCTATTGTCATAAAATGCAAAATGTATACGGATGGAAAAGGCTTATTTCAAGCTTCCGGTCCAATATCTGATCACAGCTGTTTGTCGGCCAAGCAAATTGAAAGTGAAATAGCCTGTTTTCTTAAAAAGTCACATATACCCTTTCCCAACCAAAATTAGCGTGAATATGCATGTTTTTTAAACACGAGAATGACGTTCGATATCACAAACCTGCCGGAAAACAGAGCTAGTAAAGAGTAAAAAATTTAACGGTAGTTACTTCTTTTTTTATCTGTTACTTATTCAGTCTCTTTTTCAAAGTCTCAAACCAGATTTGGTGATTGTTGGAACAGTGGAAAGACTAATCAAGACAGTTTTGATGAATTTATTTTTGTTTCTATTGAGTTTGAATGAAGTGCGATTCGATGATCGGCAAGGTATCATCGGTGTCTGTCTATCGGCGAAAATTACAATTGTCTGACTGGAGTCTGGTGGCTTTGAGGAGAGCATACTAAATGTATGTTTTGTACGTTAACAAATTATTAGAATTGTCCAAATCCCTGTTGATTTATTGATTATTTATTATATATTCACTTCAACGTGTGTCACATAGCAACATGCTGGAAAAGGGGCGAACATTTTCTAAAAGGTTACAATAAGTGCTCTGACAAAGTTGCTATAAATCAAACAATAAAGCGTGTTATTCTGCTTCCTACAATACTGAGACAACTGTAGGACACCGGGGCATAATGGTACTACTATACACCTTTTCACTAAATACATTGATAAAAGTGCATTTTGATGTGTGTTCACTTTTTGTGGCAGATATCTGACAATTGCCTGTGTCCTCTTAGGGCATATGATATACAGTGGTCTACATGTAAAATCATATCAGCCACACACAAAAATGAGGAGGGTTAAAGTACCAAGTACTGAAAGTCTGCACAACTGAGGTCAACATGATTAACATGCCTGTAAACTCCCTACACAGTAGCAGCCACACAGTCTCAAAGATTAATTCAAATATTTGCAGTTAAATAAACCAAGGGCATGGTGTTTGGAGGCTGACTCTCTAGAGTTGATTTAGCCCATTTCAAGGGAATTGCAGGCAGCTTGCCTCTGTGGTCCATCGTATCCTCATCACATGAACTGAAGGACTGCCTACTGGGAAACAGGCTTAGAAACCCCATGAGCTCTCAGTTAGCACACGTCTGCCGTTTTCCTTTAAATCCATTTCCCTAAGAAGAACGAACACTAATGTACTGCAACTGAGTAAATTTGGCCGTCAGCATGGCTACGTGGTTAATGTAGCTCAAAAATGGCAAACCTCCAGTGTGAAATCTCTTTTCAGCCACTCAAGGATGACAGGCCATTTCACTGCAGCAGACTCAACTCTCACAGAATAATTAAACAAACAGAAAATGGGGTGTAGTCTGTACAACAAACTTAACTCTGACACCATCACTTTCTATTGCAATATCCCAGGCTTCATCCACAAATATTTAATACAATTTTGATCAGTCATCAATACAATAAATGTTGGTAGTGGTCGCCTTTGTCTTTGAGGAGCTAAGACCACAGTTTTCATCCTCCCCTAGACACATGCCCTTGTCAGCTGTGACACAATCAACTAAAACAGCACTTGACCCATTTGTCTGCTTCATTTACCCTGACTGCTCCCAACAGCTCACCTGGGACAGCATCTATCCTTGCCTGCCGTTGCTAATCGACCCTTTGTTTTTTTCTTTTTCTTTTAATGGTTCAGCTGTAACACGGAACAAAGGGTTTGATCTCAAGTCAGACACTTTATTACACAGAGGCTCATGGGAAATGATATACAGCCACCTGCAATAGACCAGACCGGCACTGCGTCATCAAAAAGGCCACACACCCTTTTGGAGGATAGAAAACAGAAAATAGAAGTCAATGCAATTTGTATTGCAGCCCCCTCCCACTCAAGCTAGCTAAGCTAACTAATCCGTCAGTAGAAACTGTCACAACATCATTTAGCGATTTACCACACTGACAGTGAAAATTCACGTATCTTATGTGCCTCAAATCTCAGTGTGAATGCCTCCGTTAACTCACTACAACAGCTTTTCTGCATTTTCCCGTTTCTCTCCGTATGCGACAGCTCCTTTCTTTCCCCAAAAAGGGGGCACGACCTTGGCAATGACGAGATGCCGGTCTGGTCTATAACACTTCACTGTAATTGTCAACCTAAACAGCAGAATACATCTGACATAGCACAACATTAAACTCCCATTTTATTCAAAAAGCAGTGAAAACACTGCAGGTCGCTGAAAACCAACAGACAAAGCACAGGTAAACAGTCAAACATCTGCATAAATTAAAGGGACCAAAAAAGGTATTCCCCTTGAAATAATATAACACATTGCAAATTAGCAAACTTCTAAGATTTAGAGGAGAAATTGTATTGTGAGATATAAAAGATGAAGAGGTCCAACTACTCACTGAGACAGGAGCGTTTGGCAGACGCACTGGCCCCTCCACAACACAAGTTTCCTCCTCGGTGCACAAGTTCCAACTCCAGGTTGGTCCTGAGGAGACAGAGCCATGAGTATTATTAGGTAGCAGGTACACATATGAAAACAGTTCAATAAGTGCATATGTAAAACACTCACACACAGACATACCAGAGAAACCCCACCATAATTGTCAAGCATAAACCTTTAAAAGGTATACTATACCTAAAATTAGCCCATCACTCACCCTCTCCAGCAGGTTATGTCGAAAAGATTTTCACACATATTTGCAAGGCAATTTTATTCATATAGTATATCTGATTATCGGTAAAGGTGGTGTTCAAACACTACCCCACCCAGGGACATTTAAGAACCCACGTTTACCCCAGACATAAACCACACGCAAGTGAACGGAGATTCAAATGTTTTGACCATTTTTGACAGAACAAAGTTAACTGGAGATTATTATGGTTACATTAACTGGTTTCTTTGAAGCTGACCTGCAATCACCAATTAACTTCACCTCAAGTTAGTTATACTAAATTTTCTGCTTCACCGATAGATAGTTGGCTAATGACAGCATCATAGTTTACACTTGAATCAACAACCCGTGTGTGAGACTTCTGGCCAAAGAACAAGTTGGAAGCATAATTCAATTAAATGAACAAATAGGCCTAAGTGTGCAACGTAGTTGTGCATTAGAGGGTAAATGGAAAATGTTTATATAGCAATATTTCAGCCAAAATATGTGTCTATGTATCAAAGTTATAACTGAGATGTGCATTACACAGCACAATTAGTTTGGTAAATATTTTAATAGATATTTATTTATTTATCTAAAAGTATACTGTTGTTATAAGCATCTCATCATATAATCGAGCAAGCGAGTAAAACGTTTTTTGTCATGTATTACAGGTTACATAGGAGGTCGTGTCATAAGGTAACCCACAAATTGTGAAACCTATCGCGAGATGGTTGGTTAGGATAGTCTTCAGGAGGGAATCTTGGTGAGAGTTTTTACAATTTGTGGGTTACCTTCTAGACACAACCTGAGCGAGGGGATGGAGGTATTGGTATAAATGGCTGACTGTCATCATATTCAGCTTTTGGTTACGTAGCCTGCCTCTTTTACCAGTTTGATTAGGAAGATGAAAGATGCTGCATAGTCAAGCCATTTGCCATTTAATGTGCCTGTTTTGCAGCAGCAATTCCGTATCAAGTAAATGACAGCTTTCCAAGACTGATTTTACACAAGCCGGACCATTAGCATAAAAGCTGTTCCAACCACAGTTCATGCATAATCCCCAATGTGCATTTCCCATGCATATCCAAACACATTTCACTCCTGAATTTTAATTCCCCAATACCAACCAAAACAGTGAAAAAAATAAACTAAAAGCTCTAACAAAGTACATAGATGGTAAAACCAGATAGGTATTACTAAAATAAGACTGATCTGGGCCCGTTTTCATCTTGCCACTGGCCATTTCTTTCTATGGGCCAGGGAGGTGGGGGCAAATCCTTGGGTTTCCTGGGAGAAAAAGCAATTTCACATAGATAATGCAGCCACGGTGAAGCTCCATCTGGCTTTTGCTGATAAGAGTGCCCCTGTGACAAAGGAATTTTCCACTCCTCAGGCAATTTGCGCTGTTCATTGAACTTCAGAGAGCCAACAGGCACCCAGACACACTCGGGGGATCTTTCTGTTCGGGGTGGAGGGCTGAGGGAACCACAGTGTTGGGTGGGCAAAGGGTCTGGATGGTTACGCTCCAGGAAGGGCAGAGCTTTTGGAATGGGAGTGGTGAGAAGTTAGAGACCCCAAGGTGAACTGAAAGCCAGTCATTTCTATGACCTGTGACCAGCTTGTTGTGAAGATACACACACCTGAGAAAGGACTATAATTGTTTTTTCAAGATTACGTTTCTGGCCTTTTTGCCAGAGGGCGGGGGGGAGGGTGACGTGCCAAAATCAAACGGGGACATCGCAGTTGCATCATATGCGTCTTAGACCACTAGCTCACCCCAAGATGCTCCATAACAATGTAATGTAAAGGAACTGTGTGAAGGACCACTTAAAGACCAGTGGTCCAAAAATTCAGTCAGAGGAGGTGAAATAAATCCATACTCAGACAGACCTAACAAGTGAAGATAGAGCAAGAGTCAATACCATTTTACTGTGGTCTGAAGTGGCAAAGCTGCTAATGTTACTTTAGAAGGGCACTATTCTTGCAACACCTCCAGGACCGATGCAGCAGTATAATGACAAGTATGAAAAAAAACAAATCAACAACACCTTCACAGCTCCCTGAACAAGTTTGAAATGCAAAGAAATCCATATATTTGGTGCAGGTGCTATGCAACAACTGCAGTATTGAATTTCCATTTCAAGGTGCCTTTCTGCAGTAAAAATGCTAACAAAGCAAGACTCTGACACTGAGAGAGGACACTACTGTCTTTTTGCATGGACAATCATTGTTATTCAAGCTGAGAAGCTGACATTAAGAAATAGAATTGCAAAGTGTTCTTCTTCTTCTTCTTCAAGCGAAAGAGCAGGCAGACATTTATCTCACTGGTCTCAACAATCAGTTGCGTGTTGAAGCATGTGTGTAAAAATGTGTGATCACATCCGCACTGCATTGTGGGTCGGGCTAGAAGGACACCAAATCACATCTATATACTTGCATGAGCAAGTAAACTAGGGCTGTCAAAGTTAACGCAATAACGCATATTTGTTTTAATGCCATTAATTTCTTTAATACATTAAAGCAACTTGCGATTTTTAGGTCATAGCGGGCTCACCATGTCATACTAGCTCACCGTGAAGGAGGTTAAATAACGCTCCAAACTTGCACTAAAATTTTGGCGAGGAAAAACTGGCATGGCCATTTTCAAAGGGGTCCCTTGACCTCTGACCTCAAGATATGTGAATGAAAATGGGTTCTATGGGTACCCACGAGTCTCCCCTTTACAGACATGCCCACTTTATGATAATCACATGCAGTTTTGGGCAAGTCATAGTCAAGTCAGCACACTGACACACTGACAGCTGTTGTTGCCTGTTGGGCTTGAGTTTGCCATGTTATGATTTGAGCACATTTTGTATTTACGCTAAATGCAGTACCTGTGAGGGTTTCTGGACAATATTTGTCATTGTTTTGTGTTGTTAATTGATTTACAATAATAGTATTAAATGCTTGACGAATCTCCCTTTAAGGTACATTTTGAACGGTTAAAAAATATTTTACTCAATTGACGGCCCTAATGTATACACATTCACATTTTCCCTGTGCTTTTTCTCTTCAACAGTAATAACAAAATGGGAGATTTTTCAATATACAACCACACTCGAGCAATTACATGTTCATCATCACCTCCAAGAATAAGAAGTTATGAATTATATTTAGTGCAAAATTTACATAATCACTGTTAAGGAGAGTTCTCAGATATATTTTTACGTATTTCTTATATTTTGTATTGTAAATTTTTCAATTTTATATTATGTCTCTTTATTTTTACACTGTGTTTATTTGTTCTGCACTAAAACAACAAGACAAATTCTGTGTATGTGCAATGCTACTTAGCAATAAAACAATTTATGATTCTTCTATTAACGGAGTGCTGTCTAAACTCAGTGTGACTCTGTCCTCACCTTGCCACGGAGTACATGAAGAGGAAATCGTTGTCAGGGGAGCCAGGGTTCTTGCCGTAGTCCATGTATTTCTTCTGGGTGGTATTCTTGATGTCTTTAATGACCAGCTCCATCTCTTTACTCAAGTTGGATTCCGTCTAAAAAAAATAAGAATACAATTAAGTCAAAATGATTTATGAATGGATTTTTTTGGAAGCTAACCCAAGCTAAGAAAAACCTTTTATGTTAAAATAAACAATTCAAGATCTAGCACAAGAAAATACATTACATAGGAAAATGTGACTGAATTAGAGTAATGTCCACAGCCTCCTTGTAATGTCAAACATATCCAATGTATCCAATGGCTTTGTGTTTAGCTACCTGCAAGGTGAGAAAACAGGAATAGTCACGATTCACCTTTATTGAAATTTCCTTTTCTTATTTTTATTATCCCCCTCATAGGCAGTTTAGACTGCAGTTTGGGACATTTGATACAATGAGCTTATAGCATTCATATTTAACAAACTTTTTGCCTCACAAAGAGACTGCTGTAATACAGCAGCTTACAATTATAGGAAATGTCCATTTGTAACTTTTACTAAAGCAGTTTCCAGCTATTCCTTTCAAAAAAACTTTATAAACAGAAAGCTTAAATTTGCTTGGCTCAACTGTTTGCTTGAGCACATTCCTAAAAAAGACCCACAGGGACACATCTTCAAATTCAAAAACATCAATTATACAATGTAGAGCTTTTCCGCTCCATTCTGCAGCATTCTCCTGCAGCATGAAGTTGCTCAAAGCCACCTGAATTCAAACTTCTGACTTCCACCGCGGAAGAGGGATTTTACAAACACCTGAAGGGTACGTAAGAATCAATATGTATTGTAACGGGTCATCAAATAAAGGATGGTTCTAATAGATTGCTCATAGCTGTTAACACTTTTAATAAAAGGTCTCTGCAATTTTATGACATCATTTTTTTCCATTTAAATCTGTTTTTAAGAAAAATAGCACATCATCTTACAGACTGCCATGAGTATTTCAATGTTTGTTCCAATTTCAGGTCTGAAAATCTATTTGGACTGATTCTGGTTCTCTGCTAAAGAGACAGATCAGTGCTTTCTGCAAGGCATTTTGACATTTTTCAATGTGTTTTTTTCAGTTACCCAGTGGATTTCATTTGATTCATTTCAAATCAGTATGAAAACTAACTTAAGAGAACTGAAATTTATTAGCTGCTTGGTAATCAATTTTAGTTTGTCAAAATGACTTAATAGTTGCATGATATTGCCATGCAGATGTTTCAAATCAATCTGCATTTACAACCACATTACCATGCAAACATAGCGCATCTGAACAAGGGCTGCCCCCTCTTAATCAATTAGTCTACTAATCAGTCGTTTTGGTCTTAGTTGATTAAGATTTCTTCACTTGATTCGTCCTTTTTTATGTTTTATTCATGCTGAATGACTTATTTCCAAGAAACTTATGAGCACATCTCTGGTGAATACAACATTTAAAGTGGTGCATTGTGTGATTCTCTGTGGAGAAACTCAGTTTTACAGATCTGTCGATTAAATCAACTAATCGATTAGTCAACAAAATCGCACAAGTGGTAGTCGACTAGAATTTCTTTGGTTGAGGACAGCCCTAAGCTGAACAATAAAATGAGATTTGAAATTCATTGTGATCCAAATACACCACTAAAGAACGCTGTGAAATATGGTTATTAGACTAATTAAGGATACGTGATGTGTAATAATTATGGCAAAACATGCAAAGTCATTGGTGGAGTCCTTTAACTTCTTAACTGTTTTTAATAAAGGCTCTACAAGGTCTAAAGCAGAGTCCTTATTTGATCTGGAAATGTCTATGATTTGGAAGCAAAATGAAATATAGCATAAAGCACTCTGCCAATCATGACATCCATCCATTAGATTATAGGTTACAAGGTACACAAAAGTGTGTCAGGGTGTAAAAGTGCCGCTGGTAGTTATTGGCACTTCAAGGATGTCAGGCGCTTGATGAATTCTCCGCCCTGTTTCCATCTGCATCAAAGGTCACACTCCCTACAAATTTAGAGTAAACTGATTGTTTCTAGTAATCAAAATCACCGTGTTTGTTACCACCAGCCAGTAATGAGTTGACAGTGTGTTTAAAATACAGGATGCTTTTAGTGATAAACTCTTGGCCTTATAGTAAAACTTACTGGGAAAAGGCCAAGTTTCTCCTGAAGATCTTCCACCTCCTTTACGAGCGCAAACGTCTTCTTGTTTGTGGGTGTGTGCCAGGCACCAGCCTCTGTGCCCCGCCCGGGGCGACAGGGAAGGACACTATTGGCAAACTGTCGACACAGTGGGCACGTAAATTCACCCTTGTCCACAGAGAAACCCTGGAGGACCTGGTCATTCTGAAAAGACAGATGAAAGTTAGATTTGACCTGTACAATCTAAACTCAAAACTTGAAACAGGCAGCTGGTGGTGGACTTTTTATAAGTAAAAGGTGATTTGCAGGATTTCTGAAAAATGCAACCTCAAATCTTTCCATGCTGTATTTAACCAAGTAAAATGTCTACAATCGGTGGCTCTAGGGCTCCTAAGATTTTCATCAATTCATCATTTATTCTAAGTAAAATTAAAAAAAAGGACTATTGCTCATCTTTGTACTCACCAGAGCTTAAGTTATACCATTCTTTTGCTGAAATTTTGTCTAATCAAAAAGTCAAAAAATGCAAAGCTATTCAATTTCTTATAATAAGAAACAGATAAGTAAGAAACTTCTCACATTCAAGTGGCTTTAACTAGAAAATGCTTGGTATATTCACTTGACTAATGACTTCAATAATTAATCAATTGTCAAAATTGTAATTGATTAATTTTCTGTCAAATAACTACAGGAATTAGATGACTAATGATTCATAAGGTCAAGCTTCCTCTTACCCTCAGAGACTCCATGTATGACTTGTGGCAATCTATATGCAAAGTGTGTCCACAGGTCTGAACGTAGACGCCCCCATCCCAACCTATTGACACAGACTGCAGACAAGAGCTCTGCAGAATTCACGAGAAAAAAATCACATCAATTGTATGCAAATATATCTTCAGACATTCAACCTCCTGGACCTTTTGTTTATATCGTGGTGCTGATAAATAAATAAGACTTTTAAAAGTTTGAATTAACAAACTACAATAAACACCCTATTGATGAGTTCTTTTAAACCCAGCAACTTTTAACGGACAATTAGACTGCATGAGTGAATCACCAGCTTTTTATTAGATTATATCCAATTCAACTAGTGTCATCATTTTTGGCGTTGTGTTGCAAGCTAATCAATACACAATGTTGGCATGAGTTCAAAGCAATTTTCAATAAAGCTTTTTAGTTTTACTTTTTAGTGACGACTTTGATTTTTTCCTGGAAATGCTGCCTACTGGTATATGCAATTTTATTCTGCTGTTTGTCACACAATAATGTATTTAAAGTGATGTTACGTGACAGCCATTAGCTGGCCTATAATGTGACTACCACAAGCATTTAAGAAATGTATTCTATAACAAGGACCATCTACCATCCTACAGCCTCTCAAAGGGATGTCAGCAGACACATTGCTGACTTGCATACAGTATAAACTAAATGTCAAGAAATCCAAACAGACAGGATGAAAGGCTGTTATTAGAGCTGTTACTTAACACACAAAAATCCATATGGCTAATAGCGCTCTAAGTGCTTTCAGCTTTTTTCCTCTCCTGTGTAAAGCCGACAATATTTTCTGAGACACCTACATCTTTGAAGAACCGTTGCATGAGCGTCAGTCTGACATCATGAGCCACTCCACACGTGTCTGCAGCGTAGATGTGCTCTTCATCACTAGTCGGTAGCTTCTTAGCTTCTTCGCTTTTGCAGCGGTGCCCGAGCACTGAAAGCCAATCACAGATGTCAGTTATGAATTATGATGCAATCATGAGAAACCTGTCTAACTTATTCAGTATTAATATAAAAAGTCAAGGATTGTGGTCAGAGTTCATACAGTATATATGCTACAACTAACGATTAGTTAAACAATTGATGAATCAATTTGTTCATTATTTTATTGATTAATCATTTAGATTTCAAAATATCAGAAAATAGTGAATAACGGCGATTACAATTTCCCAAATCCCAAGGTGATTGCTTCAAATTATCTATTTTTTTTATCCCACTCATCAACCAAAACCCCAAAGATAACAAATCTTCACAAAGCAGCAGCTTTCCACAGCTGGATCCAGAGAATGTTTGGCATTTTGCTTGACAAATAACTTAAAACAATGAATATGGTGATACATTTTCCATCAGTCAACGAAATGTTTCTGCCCTATATAGTATGGTTTACTGTTAGTTTTCAGTGGCCAAAATCAGATTTTTATGCTTTTCACAATGATGATATATCAGACACAGTCTGACATTCAACAACAATGAAATCAAAATAGAAGAACGTGAAGCTTTAAATGTTGATGGTGTCTGGTCACCAAAAAGGACAATGAGATTGTATGCTACTATGGACTCACTGTTGGTCACTGGTGGTACATTTTAAGAGATGCTTTTTTGACATTGTGGTCAGAGTCTTCTGAACTGCCATTTATTTGCATGACAGTGAGTGATCCTCCTCTGTCCACAAGAAATGACCTCTTACAATGATAAGCTCCATGTACAAGTGAGCAGGGATCGACATGACTGATAAATGAGCCAATTAAAACAGCAGTTAACCCACCTATTAAAAAATCTGACTTCCAATACGGGGGATCAAAGGTGCTATGAATGACTGTTTGGGTTTAAAAGGCAAAATTTCAAACAGAGAAATAGAAAAGTCATCTGTGGTTGTTTAAATTGTACTCCACAACCAAGACATTAAACTAGAGCTGCAACGATTAATCAATTAATCGGTTAGTTGTCAACTATTAAATTAATCGCCATATATTTTAATAATCGATTAATCGGTTTGAGTAAAAAGTCTAAATTCTCTGATTCCAGCTTCTTAAATGTGAATATTTTCTGATTTCTTTACTCCTCTATGACAATAAACTGAATATCTTTGAGATGTGGACAAAACAAGACATTTGAGGACGTCATCTTGGGCTTTGGGAAACACTGATCGACATTTTTCACCATTTTATGACATTTTATAGACCAAACAACTAATCATTAGTTGCAGCCCTACAATAAACAAATGTGTCCTGTGTAGATTATTAATTTCACCATTTGAGAAAGGAAGGGGAGGATGCCGGGACATGCAGTACCTGAGGATGCTTGGAGGAGAACTACTAGGCCGGTGGGTCTGTCCTCGGTGGAGGGTCCGCTTTGGCCACAGATCACGCAGTCATAAAGAACCTCAGACTCCATCACTTCAGACGCTCCGAGGTCCATGGCTGCTTCGGTGTCAGGGGATTCTAGCACAAAAAAAATAAAAATCTTAATATACGTTTTCAAAAGCTTCCCCGCAAAAACTTTCAAACATATAACATAAACAAGGGATACATTGCAACAGCTGAAGCCAATACTAAAACCTGGAAAAGCAATTTTGAGAGAATTCTGAGAACGTATCACTAATATTCAATGATCTGTAAGCATTACATGAAAAGCATCCATCTGTGTGAGAAACAAAAACACTTGGGAGGTAATGTGGTCTGAAAGGCTATCCTTTAGGTAGATCAGAAACTGAGGTAACAATCCGTGATGTAGGGAGGTCACTGACTGCAAGCCAGGCTCCTACTCAGGCGGCAAATACCACCCTCAGTTACACAACACTGCTCTTTTCTAATTTAACCTGAAAATAACCAATTCTAGAAACATACTTCCAACTTCCTATGAGTGGTTTCCTTACTACACGTCAGTCATGGGAAGAAGAATGGAGTCTGTAACATCTATCAATACAGGGAACATACGTAATTTCACTCTCTGCAGCCCCTATCTGCATGATTGGCACAGCACTAGAAATTAATTACTGATGTGAAATTACTTTTAAATGTTAAGAACTGTGTTCAATTTGAGCAGTAAATATTGGGGACAAATGTCAAGCTGTGTTGGAAATTGATTTATTGCTTTTTGGAGGAATATGTTCTCAAGAGAGGTCACTATGTTCCTGGGGAAATGAAAGATGCATTAGATGTCAACAACACCACAGCGTTAGCCCCAGGCCATCCCGGTACATAGAGTCACCAACCAAGAAACACACGTGAAAGGTAAGATGACAAGGACACACTAACCGTTGGTGTGCTTCTGCTTTATGCTTCCTACAGCATACATTTGTAAACCCTCTTTAAAGTTTTGTATGCTTGCAATAGGTTTGTAATTTTTCATATGTTAGCCTGTTCTTAAAGAATGCTACTTCAGTTAATGATGACACCGACCATCTCCTTGCAGAGATAGGCTTGGTATAACTTGTTCAGGTTACGGACATATTTCTGCCTCCACCCCAATACAATACATCTAAGATTTATTTTTTCCATCAGCCACACCAATGACGTGAGGTCGTCACAAATGGTGTGTGTTAAAAAAAAAAATCTGACTATAAAACGGTGCCAAGGGAGACGGGGGAAATTGGTGTACGTATGGTCAGAGTTTCCGTACAGGTGTGTACATTCTCCCATCACGTTTGTTTTTGTGCCGTACGCCTCTTTCAGGCCCCATTTTGTGCGTAAGCACAGACAGTATATAAGAAGTGGATATAGTCACTGTGACGTCACCCACTGGTTTGTGGACTGCCATTATGAAGCCTTGAGTTCAGCATTTTGGCTATTGCCATCTTGGTATTTGGCTGTCGCCATCTTGGTTTTTGGCCGTCACCATATTGGCTTTTTGCAACCACAAGTGACACGAGAGGGTGGAGCTAAGTACAACCGAACGCTGAATAAGACATTTTCAGGCGACAACAAAGGTTATAATTAACTTTAATGAACTGATAACACACTGTAAAAGAGTTAAAGTTGTAAGACAGGAACAAGGACAACTCCCAGACCGGGCAACGCCGAGGTAGCGACCTGTCAATCGCAAAGTAGCCACGCCCTAAAGCATACCCTGCTTTATGGTCTATTTGACTCTAAATGGGACCATAATTTACTAAATGAACATCATGCTATGTTGAAGAAGACTTGAAACTAGCCATTGAGACCATAAACTCATGTTTACAATGTTTACTGAGTGAGAAGTAGGGTCATTTTCTCATAGACTTCTGTACATTCAGACTTCTTTTTGCAACCAGAGGAGTCGCCCCCTGCTGGTTGTTAGAAAGAATGCAAGTTTAAGGCACTTCCCCATTGGCTTCACTTCTCAGACCTGGAGGTAGCCCACTGTGTACGCAACGGTTACAAATGAGACCCCAGGAAGTTATGCAAAGATTAACATAAGAACAGAAGTTCCTACTATCCTAAATATAATTCAAGTTTTATTTTATCTGCAAACACCTTACATTGCATTCACTTGATTTAAATTGTCATCTTCCCATCCCATTTAAATCTTACTTCGGTACATGACGCAAAGCCAGCAGCGAGTTTGAAGTACAGCACCTAAAGTTACTGCTCAGCAGGAAGTGTGCAGAAGAGGTCATAATACAGTCCTGCCGGGGCGGTCGGTCTGATCACAGCAGCCATTATTCATTCACTAACCATGATGTGTCAAGGTGGGCCCTGGGAGTCCAGCCCACTATTAGTGCTTTGATCCTATGTGCCCTCAGCCAGCAGCCACCCACACTCCCACAGGAGCGCTCTCCTCTCAATTTCTCCTAACAGGCCTGCAGAGACCACAAGCACGGACTCGGCCCACTGTCACCTTGCCCCAGTGAGAAAGGTATAGCAATGATAGGTTTATTTCAGCCAACAGTGCTTTTCATCAAGGGCTATAGTAGCACGACGTCCTTCAAACAAAAAGTGTTACTGTGTGTTTTGTGCTTTTATAAAGGTCTTGTACACCTATGTCAGAACAAATGCAGGTTGTTGCAGCTGTACTCAGTCCTTGCTGAAGGCATAAATATTCAGAACAGTGCTCTGTGCAAAGTGCAGATTTTCATTATATATTTTAGTCAGTTTTTCTTAATTATACAAAGGAGGAGGCCTACAGTTAATAAAAGACTCTCCAGAGAAATTCACTAGAATTAACCTGACAAGAAAAAAAATAATCATATTTTACAAAATTCAGACTTGAAATTGAGCACTTTTGCCTCATAGTTCGTGGCCGTCCTAACATAATGCATGTCTTAAAACTCACTGGATTGGAAACTAATGAGAAGTGTAGGTGCACTTGTTAATCACCTCCACCACACACCTCACCTTATGCATGTGTTAGTAACTCGATAGCTCGCCTGTTTGGCTGTGCAGCATTAGACAGTAGACTGAATATTGTGCATTGATTTACAACTATGTTACATGAAGTATGCCAAGTAAAGATTGTGTGAGCACATTTGCCCCGTTGCTGTCGCTTTCCTGCTTCTGCATAGCATCCTGCCATGATAGGACACTCTTTGCAAACAGAATTTGGGCAGTGGCTGCTGCGAATGATGTGTTTGTAATTTGAAGCTCTAAAAGACCATAAAACTGAGGCAACAAGTTGACAAAAAAAGGTGAGCTGGCTTTTTCTTACCAACATCCATGGCCGTTTCCATGAAACTCTTCTGCCTGGAGGCAAATTCAGCAAGCAGCTTCTGCTGTCTCTCTCTAGCCCTCTGACGTCTGAAAGAAAAACAGTGAGATACTATTTGATGACTATGCAGCAATATGCAGTAGATAACTTCTGCTCCAGATAATAAGTTCCTGGCACCGACTTGCTCCATTTAAGAACATTAATCACTGCACTTCCACTTCACAAATGCATTACAGTCACATGGGAATAAGCATGTCTGTTGTGCGAGGCATGTTTCCCCTGATCACCCACAACATGTGCAACAGATTCTCCCATGTAGCCGGAAATACTGTTCAATACACAGCATGTGTCTGATTTTAACGAGGCTGTGTTATAAAAGTTGGAAAGGTTGATTATTGAACTAATATGGCGGGTTGAGCCCCACTCTGCAGACTTACAGGGCGAGAGCTGACTGTAAATTAAGTCCCTAATAAGATGACATAAACAAATGCTGACAGGAGCGTCACAGCTCAATAGTTTTCACTGATGGCTTCAGGGGTGCCGACAACCAGCATGAGGAATGGGCAGCAGCTTCTCACTTCTCGCTGCCACTGACCGCACGGCTGCCTGACGGTTGCCTTGGAAACAGCACTAGTTGGTGTGAATGGGAGATCTTCTACCTTTACCTTTGTCTATGGGGTGAAGCCAACCCCAAAAGAAGGCAATTATTAAACTGTTATAGCCCATTCCATCATCATTAGAGGAGGGAAATGGGAGGCACGGACTAGTGGGTGAATGTGAGGTGGAGAGTCAAAACCCACCGAGTTTGACTTGATTTTTCGAAAAACAGCCAATGGACCCCATTTTCATGGTGGTGCAAAGATATACTACATTGTTAATGGCAACACATATGGCAATTGTGGATACTGTACACACTGATTGTGCTTGCACACATGACTTGGTGCTTTGACCTGTTGCAAATGTACTGTGACAAATTTCTTGTAGTGTTATAAGCAAAAATATATAGATATGTCTTAAATATAATAAAACAAATGATGACAACTCTATTTTAAGATAGCTGTATGGCCACAATATCAATGCACAACCACTGCAAAGTGATAATGAGCAATATTAATATGCAGCACGGAGCTGTGCAAAAGTAAATCCATAGTGGCGAATATGTTATTTAACAAAGAAAAACTAAACGATTATGTTACCTCTCTTCTTTATCCATGGTTTTCTTGTCAGTGGGACTGTTCTTCTTTGGTGGCACAGGAGGACACACCTTTCCACAAATGTCCTGGATGCTACGCTTGATTTGGCAGCTGCACGTGGCTGCCTTGGTGAGGATGCGCTCAATGGCTGTGATGCCGTCTCCATGAGTGTGACGACTCGTGTCCATATCCTCCAGCCAGGAAGCCGACAGAGAGTTCTGCTTGGACGACAGCTTCTGGTGGAGCTTGATGAGGAGGGACAGCATGCTCTCCCGGATCTCCAGGATCTCTGTCACCAGCTGAGGGGGAGTGCCTGGTGGGACCCAGCGTGTTGAGGAGCTCTTGGGCCTGACGACCTGGGTGGCTTCAGTGTTGCTGCGGTTGATTATCTCCTGGAACTTCCTCCTCCGCTCCGCTACAAGGCTGAACACCTGAGCTTCACGCAGGTTCTAAGAAAACAGAGAAATCTTTTTTTACATTTTACTAATTTCCATGAGAGTACATATTTGGTGAAAATGTTTGTGTGAAACGCCTTACAACATCACGAATAGAGCTGCAACGATTAATCGATAAGTTGTCGACTATTAAATCAATTACCAACTATTTTGATAATCGATTTATCGGTTTGAGTAATATTTTAAGAAAAAAAAAAAAGTAAAAATGTTCTGATTCCAGCATCTTAAATGTGAATAATTTCTAGTTTCTTTACTCCTATGACAGTAAACAAATCTTTGAGTTGTGGACAAAACAAGACATTTGAGGACGTCATATTGGGCTTTGGGAAACACTGATCGCCATTTTTCACCATTTTATAGACCAAACAACAAATCGATTAATCAAGAAAATAATCTACAGATTAATCAACAATGAAAATAATAGTCAGTTGCAGCCCTAATCACAAGAACATTTCTTTTTGTATGGGTGATCCAACACCCAAGTCTGGCAGCGTTAATGCCATGCCCTATGATTAAAGCTATATGGACACACTGTAAACACATGTGGTACATAAATAAATTATGTCCCACACGGGCAAAATTTGTCACAGCACACAACATTTCAAGTATCAAGCCCACATCACATCAGCAAAATATGAAAATGGATAAAGATAAAACTCTTGTGACAGCATCCCTTCATTCCACCTGCATCTGGGTGCTTTTTCAGATCTGTCTTTGAGCTCAAACACAACCTCCTAAAATGACATCACTAGTAGTCTGATTGACTTTGATGGATTGGAGCGGTGATTCATTACCATAGTCAGACAAGCGCAATACACATAAAAGTAAAATTAAATGTCCATTATAAGATTCCAGCTGACGTTTCATGAATACCTATGCTGATAGCACTCAGAACAACCATATTCCTGGATAAAATTCAAATCATCCTGATGGGCACGCAAGCCATGACCTGACCTGACAAAAAGGACCAGAGCTGCACTGTTAAATAAACATACATAATACAGCCCAGTCAAGGCGACATCAATCATACTGACATGCGGTTAAAAAGCGTTTACCCAAACCTGCATTTCACATGTAATTAGTTTCGGCAGTCAAGAGGGAGGGAAACTGCTGAAGCGCAGCATTATACACACACTTCATAACACACCAAGGCAGACCCCCTTTGAAAAGCACAAAACAAACGTGTGCAAAGAAATACTTTCATTATTAAGATAAAAAGTAGACAAACACAGCTGCTAGTGGCATCAAAGCCATCAGCCTTTTTATAGAAATGGATGTAGATAACTACCTCTCTCCAATTCCCTGTAAGACGCCTGGAGTTCTGTGGAGCAAGTACAGCAAAACGAACAACAATAATAGCAATGATATGAAAGGGGAACATGAAGGTACCAGACAAACAATGCAAGAATGATAAATAAATCATATGCATGTCAGGGCAGAACTCAAAGAAGTCAGCAGAGCACCAAAGTCACTAGGATTTATCACTATAGAGACCATGAATGTCTGTACCAAAAATCATGGTTATGCATCCAAAATGAAATGAAATATGGATGTTGGACCAAAAATTATTCATTAAAAGGGATAGTTCGGATTTTTTGAAGTGGGATTATATGAGGTACTTATCCATAGTCAGTGTATTGCCTACAGTATATGACGGTTGGCATGCCCCCAGTTTGGAGAATCACACAGGAGTACCGACACGGAACCAAAGCAATGTACTGCTGTGGACGGAGACGGCAGCAAAACGTATTTTAGCCACCGAAAAGAAAGGCTCACCTAAAAATATCAATATCCATTCAAGTTTATGTCGTATTTAGAATATTTTCACCGCTTTATCTTGCCGTCAGACAGCCCTTTCCGACAGGGAACTGAACTGAAAACGTATCTATGCTCTCTGCAAAGCCAGCAGACTGACAAAAACAGTATACGTAGATAGTTTCACTTTCAGTTCAATTCCCCGTCAGAAAATATTCTAAATATAGAGTAAACTTAAACTGATATTGATTTTTTTAGGCTGGCCTTTCTAGTAGGTGGTTAAAATACGTTTTGCAGCTGCAGTACATTGCTTTGCTCCTGTACCGGTACTCCTGTCCGTTTCTCAGAGCCCGAGGCGTGACCACCATCGTCTACTGGAGGTAATACACTGACTATCGATAAGTACCTCATACAACCCCACTTAAAAAAAAATCCTAACTATTCCTTTAAGGGATGTGACCCAAAACTTTCTCTTGAAGTCTGATATGTGAACTTCTCCAAAATCTGAAGGGGAAAAAATTGTTTACACCACTAAGTTGCGGATTATTTCTTGGCCGGGAGCAATCACTTCCTGTAGTTTCCACTGGTTGCTTGGCAACCTCACACTGATGACAGGACCATGTCTTTGGCTATGCTCCCTTTGGTCTGCTGGTGTGCTGCTTGTTATGTAGTAGCAAGGGTGGTGAAACTTAGGTGAATGGAATGAAAGCATATGAGGCAGCAGGTATAATGATTAGTCCCTATCAGATGATAATCAAATAGCAGCAGGTGGATCAAATCCTATCTTTTCACAGCCTATAAGAGTAGTTGGAGACACTACAGCACCTTTTCTATTTAGATTCAGCCACTGCATGCCATGTGAAATAAGTGTTTATGAATCTATATTGTTTATGATGCTGTTGGTACACGATATTTTGTTAACTTGCAGCACAGAGCCATCAATTCAAGCCAGCATAAGCGCCATGTATTGTTTTGTGTGCCAAACTGAACGAGTGGAAACCATGCCTGACCGGCACTGTGCTGGTCCATCGACCGCTGGAGGACAAAAAGATACAAAACAAGATCGACAGCAACACAGGCCTGGCATGCTCTTCACTTATCAAGTGTTAACCTTTAAGCAGACAATTGCCTGCAGATACAATCCAGCAGATACACAGCAACATTGGCATTGGAGTGTGTTTTTTGACACCGGATGAATTCAAGTCCAATAATCATTAGCCTTTTAGCTTGGATCTCCTGAGAAAAATATCTTGGTGTTGAGCATTTAGGTATTGAGCATTTAGATGTTCAGATTTTTTCCCAAGCACTTGCAGTCCGTATAGCCACCAGAAGTTTCACTTCCAGTTGTTTTTATTACAGTGACATGGCACTATAATTAATGGTACTGTAATCCAGCTCAGCCAACAGGCAGAGCTACCTTTTACCTGGCCATAAGAAGAAGCTTCAGTGCTGGTGCTGGGAGGGGCCTCTCTCTTCACTTCAGGAGCCGTCTCAGGAACCCGAACCCTCACAAAGTTGATGACGTGGTGCAGATTGGAGAGCAGGTTTGTGCCTGGGAACCAGCTGTCATGGCAGTGCTCCTCAATGCAAGGCTCCTGGAAGCATAAGATCCTGTAAGACACTGGTGGACACTGGAAGTCCGGACAGCGTGGTTTTAACTCAAACACCCATATCTCACCTCATCCCCCTTGTTGTCTTGAACCTGGTTGTCCAAGCCCAGCTCAATCAGGTACAGCACCATGCACAGCACATGCTCCGACATGTTCTGGTGATCCATCCATATCTAGAACAAATCAAACTATTAGTTTATACCGAAGAACAGACACATATTATCCCCCTCTGATGCCAACTATGCCACTGTTGTTACGATTAGGGATGTCACAAGAACCAAAACTTCGGTACCAAGTCGTTGCCAAAATTCTGAACACGTGACGTATCCGTTTTGCGGATCAGGGCTTGAGACCAACGACATCCTGTTGTCCAGGGGATGATTGAAAATTTCCTTGATAATGCTACATTGTGAACAACAGATCTAAATAACGGAGCTAACAGCTAATATACGGAGGTATTCAGTAAAAATCAGTATTGGGTAAAGGTAAATTATAACATTATCATGATGTGTTCAAATGTAATTGTAAAAATTTAGTTTTTGGCACGAAACTTGAAGAGGATCATCAGGAATTAATAATAAATTAGCAAAAAACAGTATACGAACAGTAATAAAAGGAGTGTATGTTGAAGTACATGGCATTTACTGTTTTGTTTTTACCGCAGTATCAAATTGGGTATCAAGAATCATGGCATTTCACTGATATTGGTATTGAATATTACATTTCTGGTATCGTGACATCCCTAGTTACGATTAAAGAATTGTTTGCCTGTCAGTGCTTGTCTTTTTGATTCTACATTATGCCTCATGAACACTATGTGGTCGGCTCATTTTGTGCTGCACCTTCTATCCTTGGACTGTCCAGTATTGTACCAATATCTTGTAAAATGTCAACATCAATTAATTGCCAAGTGATATTACATGTACACCAATTAAATATGGCAAACAGAAGCGCTTCTAATTTAGCTCAAGGAGTAAATTGAGATGCAAGGGCAGTCCTGTATTATACCACATGAATACAGTTGTTAAAAGGCTCACCTTGTAAAGGAGAGTGAATATCACAATGTGCAGCGTCTTGCAGTGCAACAGCTTGATTAGGCCTTTGTAACACGGATGCAGAGGAGTCCTCTCCTTGTAAGGTGGCCATGGGTTGCCGGTGTGAATGCCAGACTGTTTTAAACTAGGTGACATCAACAAGAAAGAAAATATCAGAGGAACAATCAGTAGCACACAGAACACAGTAATTACCACACCCATAAGGGCGTGAGCTAGCTTACATACAACAGAGTGGTTGTATTTCCACATAAAGCAAGACGATGAGAGAAATAAGAGTTTGATGAAGTGACACCTTACATTGTTCAGAGTAATTCACTGTACAAAAGGTTTTAGTCTATGCAACAGAGCAGCCGACAGGCAGCACAGTCGCTCACTCTATTAGTGATGATGGGATCATTGTTATATAAAACCAGGGCCAGCCTGACAGGCAATCCATCATATTCAAACAGCGTGAATGAGCAACATGAGGCTGGTATCAGACTCTGAAGGTGGCAATGGCAGCTTCAATATGTTTCAAGGAGAAATACGCTTTAGTTTCGTCTGGTTTCGAACACAAAAACTGGCCTAGAAAAGCGTAGAGTCTATGTGAAAGAAGGACAATTATCTACTTTCAAGCTACACCAAAGAAAGCCTAAAATCCCATTATAAAAAGGTTATCTTCCCAACTACTATTTCAAACACAGACGCACTCAGTGAGAGACCCTTTCGATATAATTAGCATCTTCACACGTTCCAGCGACCTTAAAGAAAATTAACCCCGAGGTATCTCCTTCACCTCCATGGACACGTTTGTCTTGGGAGACGTCTGTACCATAATCAAACAAGAAAGATTTCCTCAATTCTATTACAATTTAGACTGAAATATTGATTTTCCTAGACAGCTATCTAATTGGAACCAACTTGAGCACCCAGTAGACCTGACCTTCCTTATCATGTCCTTTCATGGATAGGTGAGAGAGTTGACCCTACGACACTGAACAGAGCATGATGCAGGTTGGTTTTGTCAGGATGACTGAACATGAATACTCCGACCAACGAATGGAGTACCGTCGAGCAAAATGCAAGGACAATATGTGATATACAGTGATAGAAATGTTAATCACATATCTAAATCATATAAACAAACTATTTAATTGGGGAAATCAAGGCAACAGTGTTAACTTACAATGCTGAGTATCTGTCCATTGCTGACTGGACGTCACGCCGATAGACCGTTCTGAGAACGACCATGATGGGGTCAAACTCCTTCTCCCACACCTCCGCTAGTTTAGAAAAAGGGAGAGAAATGTTTTGTAACCTCTGGTACAAAGTGACATTGATTCACTTTCTGCCTATTTTCACCTTCTCCATGTAAGTGGTGTAAGCCTGCCCCCTAGTGGTCTGCTGAGGACTAATGACAGATCTAATGCTCAAGGCCTCATATTCATAATTTTTACTAATTTCTACTCATAAATTGGAGTATAAAGTGTGTGGTCTGTAATACAATACATTACATTTATTCCCTCTTGGTGGGTTTTGTAAGACATCTAAATATCTACCTATAAGTAGGCATTGAGCATTAGTTTGTTTTTATTATGTGCAATACAATATCAAAACAATTCAAGCAGGAGATACAGCCCAGTCATTTGCTTAATATTACATGGCACACTGTACCAATTTTAAAGGTCCCATATTGTCAAAGTGAGATTTTCATGTCTTTTTTATTGTAAAGCAGGTTTAAGTGCTATAATAAATACTGTGAAAGTATCTAAACGCTCCATTCATGGAAAAATACACACAGCCCGAATTCTGAAACTGTGCGTTTGAAACAAGCGGGCAGGATTTCTGACCATTTGTGATGTCACAAATCTACAATATTTATACCATTTCACAGTTTTTAACGTAAACATTCTAAATGTGTCCCAATTTATTTCCTGTTGCAGTGTATGTGAATGACATCAGCTGACAGGAAGTAAACATGGACCCAAGCTTTTGCCTAGCAATGCAATTCTGTTGAAATGTGCTATAACAGAGTGTTTCAAACAGAGGGTAAATGCAGGCATATTCAGGTAGACACTCTGAGGAAAATAAAGGCTTTTTTGAACATGAGAGCATGTAAACATGGTCTAATAGAAACATAGAATACAAGTATGAACCTGAAAATGAGCATAATTTGGGACCTTTAAATGAATTTGCATATTTTTCCCCATTTTCTCCCAATTCCCAACACATTGCAGTCCTTGTTACTGCTAACATTACTGTTGTCCAGTGGAGGGCAGTAGACAAATATATCTACCACTCTGGGGTTCACGGTGTCCTGCAGAAACAAACCCCACTGTGCAGATGCCACAAGAAAACAGAACGTTCAGCATCTCAGTTCAGAAATTTCACTGTCTGAGTCCTGTGGCCCTTATACCTTATACCTAATAACTAATATCAAAACCTGACAGCCAGCTAGTCAGCATAACCACAAAAGCCACTTCTGTGACATCCTTCACTAAACTTTTCAAACAAGTTACTTGTTACAATGGACTGTTTGTAAATCATTCCTTCAACTTTAACACAAAGTTTAACGTTCCTACCTTTTGGTGTGTACATGCCCTGCTGCATGGAGCCTCCAGGCTCGAACACTGGTGCTTTGAAATCAGCCACAGCAGAGAGCATCTCCTCAAAACTACAACTCCCTGGAACAATGCCACTCTTTGGGTTGGGATTCTCAGGAATCTAAGAAAACACTCTTGAGGAAAAAGATTGCCATGGATGACCTGAATAGAGTTTCTCTTTAACATATTTGTATTGAAGGATACAAGGTCTAACAGCGCGCTGTGTGTACGGTCATTCATACACAACTGTGAGACCATCTCAGCTCGAAGGATCTCATCATCCGTCATCCCTGTTAGTGAGAGTGAGAAGTAGAATGTAAAGACAAACTGACAAAGATTATAGCCAGACATTAAATACCAATTAGTAAAAACTTAGTAAAAACTAGTACTAAAACTTAGAGTGTAGGCTGTGGGGTTAAGCAAATAGGATGTTTTATCTTTTAGTCTGTTTAATAATCTAAATAATAATAGTTTGCCTGTGAACACAGTTCCTTTAAAATAATGCATTTTAATTTTTTCATAGGCTTATTTTAATATATTGGCCTATTTTATTATATTTTAATCGGTTTGTTAATTTCTTACTCTCTGTAGACTGTGTGCATCCTCCGTTTTACCACTTACCCAAATGAACGCGAAGGCTTGTCAATATGACCAGGAAGGTCAGTGCTCCTTCAAGCATCGGCCTCTCCTGCTCAGAGTCCAACACAGCGTTCTGATGCTGAGACGCCATCGTCAACAGGTCGACCACTTTGAATCTGTGTGACAGAAGACAGCGTATACAATGCTTCTAAGCTGTGTTGCATTAAAAATGTAAATTATTATAAGAATGCATGTGTAGGAGTTTGAGCTTACCTCTCAAAGACACTTGAGATAAAGTAGTCAGGATCTAGTCTTGATGCACAAACCTGTAAAATAAACAAATAAAGAAAGAGAAATTTAGATAGGAATAAAAAAATGAAAATATTGATTATTGTATATAATCAATAACAGTATATGAGTTATACAGCAATACAAACCTGGAGCAGATAGATGTCTGGGTCAATCATGGAGTTGCAGAAGTGTGACTGCACGTAGGTCATAGCCTGTCCCTTGATCTGCAGACCATTCCTGACCCACATGTTGCTGTGGATCTCTGACAGGCATGCCTTTAGCCATACATAGCAAAGTTTTAGTTAACATGTGGCTACAGACTTGGAGGGGTTATATATATGAATATAAACCACATCTGTTTATGGGCATCTAGTGTTATACCTGGATTTGGAGTGGATGCACCATGATCTTCATCAGCATCTCTTGGTCAGGCAAGAGGCTGTCCAGGTCCAGGCCTTGGCACTTTACAGCCTGAGAATTTTCAACCAAACAATTAAAAACACACAAGAATATACTGCAGAGTCATGTCTTAAGAGATGAGACCCTCTGACATACCTTACTGAGGAACATGGCATAGTAGCGGTGCAGTGGCAGGTGAAATGTCACTTGATTTGGGGCAGGCTATAACAGATATAAGAGCCATGAGAAACAGGGTTGTGGGGAGAAAGCTTGCTTGTAAACACAGTGGTTTGGATTTGAAATGTACCTCGTCATTGAAGCCAATGGCATCAAACCAGATCTGCAGGGTCTCCAAGCAGTAGCGTACCACAGTTTTAGTGTATTCCTGTGTCTCCTGTTAACAGACAATTTATGTTTAACATCGATATAGGGTGTACAGGATGCTTGAAATGCATGTTCCATTAATCACTCCAGATCATCAGGACTACACACAGGAAATGTGTGTGAGAGTGTAAAGGCAGGACTTACTTTGACTTTGCAGTGTGTTAAGAGACCCCACATTGGTTGTGCACAGGCCTCAAGCTCTGCTGCAAATGCTGCATAGTATGTCTGAGACTCAAATTCCACGTGCTCATTCAACTCCCGCTTATTCAGGTTCATACCTATCACAGCAGGAAATGGTTTAAACGGTTAGACAGTCACCACATGTTACATGGCTTTGTAATGCTCATATGAGAAATCAATTTAAAAACCACAGTGTGAACCTTCTGATAATTCAGTGTAGACCTCTTTACCCCTAAATATATTTTTTGTTCTTGCACATATCAAAATGTCTGTTTATATGTGTATTACCATATTAGCAAATATTTTTCTATTCTTAGAAATCAAATGTGTCTGATGAAATAAATCAGTATTAAACACCAGAATTTAAAGCAGGAGCAGTGCAGCGGACAAGCATACAATGTAATAGTGACACTGTGCACATTAAGTCAGCAAGAGGATACTCCAGCCCACTGTGCAAGGGTGAGTGTTATTTTTAGGGCTGTGGTGGTAGAGTAGACATGGCAAGTGAGCAGCGCTAACCACAATCCTGATCCAGAGACAGAGTCATACACTTTTTTCTGAGGTATTATCAGTAGAGGACAAGTGAGGTCCATCTGTGTGATTAAGCATACTGTTGCTATATAAAGTCTGAGTGTTATGCTTGACCACATGGGTCACGGAGAGGATGCTATTTGATCCAAGAGCAACACCTGCTTCATGACCATTTGTCTCAGTTGTCAAACTTCTAATCTGAATTATCAAAAGGCAGATATACAGCAGAGCACTCAGAGTATCTCTCCTAGATACTTAGTTCTGCATTCAAAGTTTACATTTATTGTGGAAAATGTTTTACAAAATTGATGCATGGGCAACAAATTGCTTTGAATATACCATTTACCTATCCAACTATGACTTACCTTGGAAAAATGACACAAAGCTCATCCACAGCATCAACAATGAATGGTCCTCCAGGAACTTTTTCGCTACACTTTGGTGTGAGAGGATGTTAATAAAATCACTAACTAATGGCCAGTAGGTGTTGTTCTTTAACAGAGCCTCGCTGCAGTTCACCACAACATGGCGACTGTTCTCTTCATCTAAAAAGGAAAAAAAAAAAACAAGAGACAAGGAAACACACGGACATTAAGTTAATGGCTCACTTTGTCATTTAAAACAAAAAGAAAGGGACAAATATGTGGAGAAAGACAATACACTTTCAATTTACACAACTCAACACCTGGCTGCCTTACAGGGTAACAATTTTGTATGCAGTTTTTATAAAAAGGTCTGCTCAAACAAATTTAAAATTCTAGCTCATTTCACTCAGAGCCTGCACAATGAGAAAGGCCAGAGGGATGAAACATCTGTGCATATTTTTTTTCTGCACTGAGAATGATTAAAATTACAAAGCAAAATTAACAGCTGCAGTTTGCTCTTTTGAAAGCATTCCAGTTTTTCCTTCCTAAAACATTTCACAGGCTTCATGTACCCGATTTGTGCTACTAAAAAGGAGAGTGTGCAGTCTTTATGAATATAGAGTAAATCATGAACCATTAATGTATAACAATGACCTCCTGGTCATGTCATCCATACCTTGTGGCCTAATCCATAATCACGGATCTCTTAAATAATTGCATACAATTTGATATTTTGAGTTGTGACATTAAAGCTCCATCTATGAACGTGAATTTCAATTTGGTAAAGCAACAGTTTCACCATGCATACTGCCAGAGAAGTTCATGATCAGTCAGCAATATTAGCAATCACTTCTTAAAAAAAAAACTAGTCAGAAAATCTCATGCTGTTCACGATTGGTGTGGTGATCAAAACTGAGTATCACATCAGCCACCTGCTGCTTCATTCTTTACAGAACCTCTTTCAAGTGTGACGAGGTGTGTTAAATCAAAAATAATGAGACATCTGACACATTTGGACAACTTACCCTGAAGTTCACTTTTAATAAGGCAACTCTCCATCATGTAGAGGAGAACTGTGACCATTATGTCCAGCAGCTGACACTCCTCCGTCACATGTCGAGCCAGCTCCTCGTTGCTAAACAGCTGCACACTAATATGTACAATGCGGTTGGACATGGTATCAGACTCGTGGCTTTTCATCAGTGTTTTCATGATGAATGCATAATGCTGAACAAATGTTTTTGTAAAAGTGATCTGCCAGAGAAGAGGAGAAAAGCCCATGACACAATTAAGGCTTTCTGTTATGATGCTGTCGCTTTTAAAGGAGGATTCCATTTTAATTTCAAAACCTAATATACTCTATATGACAAGCATCATTTTTTAATTACCCGAGTATATGCCATGACGTGAAAAGAGATTATATTACAACAAAAGACCAGACATGCATCTAAAAGTGATAAAAAATGTTAACATGAAAGACAAAATACCTTGTAATCTTGATCTGGCAACATGTTTAGTAGGAAAGTGACCATCTTCTGAGGAAACTCGTATTTTATTGTCCAAAACAGCAACTCCTCCAGGAAGCATTTATGCTTCAGAGATTCAATAATACACGGGTCTGAGGGCAGAAAAGGCACAAAATAAGATGGCCGTTTCATGTAACATATACTAATGCATTATATTTTCTTTACACTCACCTTTGGTACTGCTGCTCAGCTTAACCCTCTTCCTTTGTCCAACAGACTGTCCTGCATCTTGGTCCTCCTGAGAGGAAAAAAAACATCAACACAAATTTCAACCAACACTTTTACAAAATGTTTAACAGTTACTCTTGAGTCATATCAAATTGAAATAGACTAACCTGAAATGTTGAGGAAAAAACAGCAACAACCATTTTGGTTATGTTATGTATCAAGTAAAAAACTAAAAATCTACAAACAAACTGAATATTTTTGGATTGTTGGATAAGACATCTATGTAGGCGTTGGTCACTTGTGAGGTGCAATTTTGTTTTACATTAAAAGAACCAATATGTAAAATATTTACTCTAATAAATCATAAAATTACCATGATATTTGTCATCAGAGATTAAGGAAACATGCTAAATTGAAATACTGTCTTCTCCGACAACAATGCTACAGCCAGTATGTTCTCCTTTGAAATTTCCATTCTGGTGCGGAACGTCCGTTTTTGTTTTGGCCGGTGTGATCCCGTCCACTGCCAATTTCAACACCCCGTTGCCACATATGAAACAAACTGGCACGCAAACAAAGCCTTCTGCAGCCATGGACGCAAGCAAACGAACCGGATCAACAGAGATAACGTTAAAGTTAGATTCTATCCGACCTGAAAAGCCTCGGCACATCTCTCTGTGGGCCGTGTGGGGCTGGGTTATCAAGGCAGCGAGTATTTGAGACACACAGCTGTGATTCTGACCAACGTTACTGCTGGCCAGATGCTAACGATGTGATGTTAACATATGCTAACTGCTATCAGTCACATCGGAGGAGCAGACGAGCCACAGCTCCAATGTTTTGAATTTGGACTGCAGTTACCCATTTTAAAACGCTAGATGTCAGACGTACTACATATTGTTCCTTTAACAGACAAAATGATTGACATATTAGTAAAAAAATCCTTAATAATCTTTTGGACCCTAAACTAGACTTTGAGTTGAAAATGGTTAAAATTGGTTAATTATTCGATACGTTATGCTGGCACATACCTCTTTATTAGACTCATCTGGGCTCCCTGGTGCGCTGGTTGCTAAGAAAACCAAGAAAAACATTTAGCCACAAGTAGCCATTAGCAGCATCTTAAGCCGCTGGACAAACACATGCAGATATCACAATTTGCAAAACTGACAATTTGTTCAAACAGCAATATTCAACATGGGTAACTTAAAATAGGCTGTGACACACTTTCTAATTCCTTGAAAATCATGTATGAAAAGTTTGATTTCTCTAGAAATAAGTGCTGAGGTCTGAGCTGTTTGGAGATATACTTTATTTGCTTATCTTTACCTAATGATTTCATACATGAAAACTATCTGGAATAGCTGTTAGGGCTGCACAATTAATCAAAATTTGATCGAAATTGCAATATGACCTCCTGCACTTTTCAAATCGCAGTATTTGTTAAAATCGCAATATTTGTTAAAGGAGAAATGTGTGAGAAAATATCATTTTAAAATAAAAATGTTGGTGCTGCAGAGATGTCCTAGCCCTACACATCATATTCTACAGACCTAAGAAAACATCTTAGTTTGGTATAGATCCCCACAAAAACACACCATAATAGTTTTTATATGTTTTTCAATGAAAATGGGAATAATGATGTAAAAATGATCATTCCCTCTAATATCACAAATCATATTGCAATTGCAAAATCAGTCAAAATAATCGCAATTAGATATTTTTTCAAAATTATGCAGCAATAAAAGCTATGATGTAGGCAGTTCAAGTAAACTGTGTGTCAAAAGTGTTAGAGAAAGTGGTTACTGTAAGTTCACAGGACTGTGGTGCTCTGGGATAAAGTGTGAAAGAAAAGTCCAAGCAATAACTTGTCATTTCTGGCACCTGCAGGGCTTAGACTCGTAAAGGAAATAATGCAAATTATCAAGAATTTCAAAACAGATTTAAAGCCATATTCAATGGCGGACAGATGGTAAATGAAAATATGTTTCATATAAAGTGCAATGGTTATCTTACCCAATAGGACCATCGCTCCTGCACCTCCTTCAGCACCAACAGCGACATCACCAGTAGCACCTTGGGCTTTCTCCTCCATAGAAACAAGACCTGAATTCTGCAAGGCTGACAAATACTTGTCATAGTTCTTTTTAGCATACAAATTCTCCTCTTGGCCTGCAAGAGTGAAGCAAAACAGGAAATGCAACAATTACTTCATGTCAAAATCTCAAAGGAAAGAAAGCTTTATCATAAGCAAATGTGCAGGATTTCTAGTAAAGGAGACCTGGATTAGGTTATGCAAGGCTTAGATAAAAACACAGACCAAAAAAACATTTCTTTATATTTCAGCAATAAAAGTTATAAATTGCAGTATTTTGTTTTTATTTCAAGTTTTGAAAATGTTCATAGGCGTGACAATAAAGAAACAACACAATAACATTACTTCAATAATTTAAAAATATTTCCAAAAACCAAGAAAGAAACCACTAAAACTCTGTGGTATGGCAATGCTTGATAATTATCAACCTTTGTTGGTCTAACATAAAAACTCTAGTATAGATATTTACCCATGCTCAACTCCTTGAATGTTTGCTGATTGGTTAAGATCTTTGTCAGTACAGTCCTCATTGCGCCGCCCATCTTCGTGAGCTCCTCAAGGAAGGAGATCTGAGGTTCCAGCTGCTGCAGAACTTTCTGTAGATCTCTCTCAGTTGAGGTGTCTGGTAAAGAAAGATAAGAGATATATCAGACTCAGAACTTTGTGAACATCATGTTTTATGTAAACAGTTGTATAACACACTGGTAACCAGCTTGCACAGCAGCTCAGGTGTTTTGCATTCGATATGCAACAGCAACAGGACATCCAAATCATATAAAAAATATCAATGCAAATGAAAGATTATGGAATACATTTGATCCTCGGTTTCTGAAAGACACAGACACATTTAAAACTATTTTTTAGGGCTGTTAAAGTTAACGTGATAATAACACGTTACCACAAATTCATTTTAAGGACACTATTGTCTTTAACACATTAACGCAACTTGCGACTTGTCAACTTAATGCTAAATGCAGTACCTGTGAGGGTTTCTGGACAATATTTGTCATCGTTTTGTGTTACTAATTAATTTCCAATAATAAATATATATACATTTGCATAAAGCATGCATATTTTCCCACTCCCATGTTGATATTAGTATTAAATACTTGACAAATCTCCCTTTAAGGTACATTTTGAACAGATAAAAAATGTGTGATTAATTTGCAATTAATCGCGATTAATCATGGACAATCATGCTATTAATCGCGGTTAAATGTTTTAATCCATTGACAGCCTTAGTATTTTTTCATGGTTACAGCTATTGTTCAAGATGGTCAGTAGGCCAAAGTATATTATCTCACATCTGAGTAAAGAGAAGACTTTTGTCATGAGTGTTTTCACCTGCTTCAATGTATCCGTCTCTCAGATACTGTATGATACACAGGATAAAGCGAGGAAGAACCATCTCAGACATCAAGAGAAGGTCTCGAGGTATTGAGGGGATATTCTCCCCCGTTCTCAACCGATGCCGTCTGCAGAACCTGTCAGAAGAAAAACAAATGTTGATGTTGCAGACCTTTCGTAAAGATCAGACTCGCCATTTCTCTCTCTCGTTCATTAATCAACTTTTGTAATAATTATATTATTTTCCAGTAGAGGCTCCCTAATAGTCCTGCCAAACCCCAAAGTTGGGTTTAAATATAATTTTATTTTTAAGTTTTGTTTGCTTTTATAGACGTAATAATTGTGACTACAGCAATGTATATATTTTGAATATTCGATTGGGTTGAGGTTTAAAGATGATTGGGATTAAGTGAGCATTACAGGAATCTGGGAGTTTTTTTAATCCCTGCCCATACACATAGTGTGATCCATATCAACACACAAACTACTCTTGCTCATATTGCTTAGACTGTTTGCCTGAGACGAATCAGTCAGCAGCAAAGTCAGCTGTTTGATGCTGACCCAATCTGATGTCACAATATGTTGTTACTCAAGATAACAATATCAAAACTAACCATGTTGGAGGCTCTGTGGCAATCGGGGGGCCAACCATACCCATGTTTTCTGGAGCTGCACTAAACTAAAGCCTTTCTGGAATGATGTAAATGTAACTATTAATGACATTATGGGATATGCTGTTCCAAACAATTGTGCTGTAATGTACCTAGGGAACATTGAAGAGGTTGTGCATAGAGCAGTTAGATATCTGGCAAAAATTCTGCTTAAAGCCAGCAAAAAAGATATAACAAGAAACTGGTCTAAAGCGGAAACTCCAGGGAAAGATCACTGGTTTGAGATTGTCCGTGATATTTTTTTAATGGAAAAACTGAAGTACCAACTAAAAATTAAAAGCAATATCTTTGACAAGAACTGGGAAAAATGGATCATTTACATGGAACATGAAACACGTGTTGTTGGAGAATATACACATGTTTAACTGCCCCTGACAACTGTTTTTGTTAAATGTTGTACTGTTCGCTGAATTTGTTAAATGTTGTATTGTTTGATGAATTCTGTATGGATGCTCATGATGTTCAACCCAGAGCTGAAAATGCAAAATAAATATCAAAGTTTATATTAAAAAAAACAAAAACAATATCAAAACTGTGACAATAATGTGTGTGTACGTTTTGACTCAGTCATGCAATATATTTATCTAGACTGTGATCATACATTATGGTTTCTAAGAGGAAAACTATCAATTTTTCAATTCAATTCAATTTGCTTTATTGGCATGACTGTCAGGGGAACAATATTGCGAAAGCGTCAATTCAATAATAAACAAAAATAAAAAAAGAACAAAATAAAAACAAAAACATATATATACATATATACAATTCATTACATAAATATATATATATATATATATATATATATATATATATATATATAAAATTCATTAAGCAAATTACAATATATAGATATTTAAAAAGAACATGCAAGAATGGAAGAAAACAATAAAGAAATAATTAATGTTTGTTGTGTCAATAAAAC
>CAKAKR010000712.1:0-27809 GCA_916700685.1 Adelosebastes latens | reverse complement strand
TATGTGATTGTGCCTGTGTATGTCGCCTGTTTTTGTCGTTCGTCTCCTGTCTGTCTCACACCGTTTTCCCCCCGAATATGTTAAGCGTCTTTGAGATAACTAAAAAGCGCTATATAAATCTAATATATTATTATTATTATTAGTCCTACGCTCATGCTGTTCAGGCGGCATCAGAAATATGACTGAGAGAGCAGCGTTAGGGATTAGAGGATTAAAAATGAAGGATTACAGTAATGCTGATTATTATGTGGATTATGAAAAGAAAGTACCTGTATTCAATATGAAAATGATGAAAATAAAAATAAAAGAGTGAATAGGTTAGAGATGTATTGTTTTGAAAAGGGTTACATGAGGTTCTTTTGTGCCTATGAGAACTGGTGCACAACTGAGGAAGGCCAAATGAAGGCATTTCTGAATAGCAACGTTTAATTGTAACTGTTTAATGTCTTGTAAACCCTAACAGATTGGGCACCATTTCATGCAAAACACTTAAAGGAATATATTGACATTTTGGGAAATACGTTTTAGAACCAGTGGGTAACCTCCAGGGTCTGAAAAGTGAAGCCAATGCGGAAGTGTCTTAAACCTGCATCATTTCTAATAGCCAGCAGGGGGCGACTCCTCTGGTTGCAAAAAGCTGTCAGATTGTATAGAAGTCTATGAGAAAATGAGACTACTTCTCACTTGATTTATTACCTCAGTAAACATTGTAAACATGAGTTTATGGTCTCAATCGCCTGTTTCAAGTCTTCTTCAAAACAGCATGATGTTTATTTCATAAAATTATGGTCCCATGTAGAGTCAAATAGACCATAAAGCAGGGTATGCTTTAGGGCGTGGCTGTCTTGTGATTGACAGGTAACTACCACGGCGTTGTCCAGTCTGGGAGTTGTCTTAGAACTTAAACCCTTTCACATTGTGTTTTCAGTTCATGAAAGTTAATTGAAACATTTTGGTCGGCCAAAAATGTCTTATTCAGCGTTCGGTTTTACTTAGCTCTACCCTCACTTCTGGTTGCAAATAACCAAAATGGTGACGGACAAAATGCCAAACTCGAGGCTTCAAAATGGCAGTCCACAAACTAATGGATGACTTTTCCGTTTTTCAATGTTTTAAAATACGTAAGGTGTTCAAAGTGGAGAAGTGACAATATACTCAAGTATAGTATGTATACTAAATAATACAGTTCGATTCTAAAGTTTGTAGGAAATGAAGGAGTTACTTCCAATTAGAAAGAAATAATAATTGAATGTAGTGGGAAGGCAGTCTATCATAAACCAAAAAATAACAAGATTTTAGGTATTTTTCATATGTAACTGGCAGTCATAATAAGCTGCAGTTTTCACTTGTCTTTCCTTCCCTCTCTCCTTTCTATTCTCACATACTTAAACACTTAAATACTGTATATTTTACTGCATTATATTCCTGTATTTTTTATGCAAATCTAACCTTTTTAAACTAATTAAGATGTAGGGATAATTGGTGTCAGTCAGTGCATGTTTTGTATAATTTCTTGTTGGTACAAAACTGTAAAAAAAAATATACCGTTAAAATGAGTGTTTACCTGTAATACAAATTATATTCTGATAGAATGTGGTATAAAATAGAGACACAGGTCAGAAAAAAAGGAAATAGATTTCACTATTGTCACATCAGCCAAATACATAAGCTTCCATTAAGACAGAGTTTATCAGTCAGTCACTGGCAGTCTTTAATATTAACTCCATGTAACTGGTGAAATGAATCATGGCTCGGACTTGGACTTGAACTGCATCAAAACACTCCCACTGAAATGCAGAGGTGAAGCTGCCAGTGCTTGATGTTAGGACCTTAGCCAGCGAGACTCTCAGTGATTCCATTATCAAATATGGACCTCAATTTCTTCGCAGGCACATGGTCAGATCAAACGGGGGCGAGTGGCTGAAACCTCTCCTGACTTGACCTCTTCTTTAACGCTATCAGGCAGGAAAAGAGGGGTGCACCTGGACCGGCAGCTTTACTGATGCTTTTTTTTCCCACAGGAAATTATATTTTTGCAACGTTGAAGTACTTCTGCTCAGCTGGAGTGGTCAAGGTTACCTAAGGTGAGAGCAGCTAGGGGCAGTGAATACACGCTGTCACCTGATGGAATCTGAAGTGTTGAAGGCCGGTAAAAAACGCCATTTAAAATGCTGAAATTACACGGCCGAATCGAGTAATTTCAACAGATTCACCGTAATCGGTGGATTTGCTAGCGGGGGCTGAAATAAATCCGTTTTAGTGACGAGTTCAACTTTGATGAAGTTTGACATGCAAATTTGTGGCATTGACCAATAGCAAACCCTGCGGACTGCGCTGATCTTTGATGGAATAGAGAGCTGAATCCAAAATGGTGGACGCTATATTGCTCAATTAAATTTTATTCATTCGTCCTCGGTCAGGGTATAAACTGCTAACCGGAACCGTCAGATGATGTGCTACACAGAACCATCTGAGAAGCCGTCATTGGAAACTGTTTGGAAAAAAGGCAGGCACTTGGTAGGTGATTGGATGAACCGTCTGTCAATCAAACTCTTACCGAAGCGAGTAAGGAGAAGAGCGAAAACATGTTTTCCATCGAGAAAAGCCTTCAATGCCGTTCTTTGCTCTTCTTTCAATGAAGAAATACTCTCCAGTCCTGATATAACTGATGCTATTGCAGCATCTACGCTTATCTCTTCAGGAGCTGCCATTGTTGTTTAGAACTAACAGTCGCCTCCATGTCATCATCTAAACCACACCTGTAGCTGCCAGTAGCTTCTTACAGGAAGCTGATTGGCCTGTGCTCTGGCTTGTCAGACACAAACGCATTACTTGACAAGATGGATTTTCGTGTGATATGTGATCCCGCGATTCTTGGGTGATCTCGTGGATCCACGATAATCCAGCTGCTGTGCAAGGTAAATAAACTGGTCCACCAAAGAGGAACGATATGAGGACAGTTACAAGACAGAAGTCAGTGGTACAAATTGATACATATTTTTGAATAAACTGTGAACTTATTGTTTCATTAGCAACTGAGCTAACAAGCTTGCCAACTGACAGTAAAGACAGACACAGTTAGCAAACTACCTTTTGTTGTATATTACTTTCTGGTGTGGTCGGGCCTTTATGGTTCCAGTCGATTAGCTGATCAAGCACATGCGCATCTCACACCAGTGATTCTCAAAGTGTGTCCAGGGACCTCCAGGGGTCCGTGGCGCTCTGTCAGTTTGCTATAAATTATAAAATTGTGCTGCATCATTATATCTACAGATGGGGGGCATTTGCATCAATAAAACAAGCATACTGTGTCCATTATTCCCACCCACATTAGCTTTGGGCCAATAGAAACTCTGATTGCGTCATGCAGCAATAAGTTCATTATTTATAAGTTGATGCACATACTGAACGTCAGTTTTAGACTGGTAAATTTAAATATCTGGATTCATTAGGACTACACCAGTCTTGCTGCTGTTCATTTTCTGAAAACCTTCAAGATCAATTACTTGAAATGAAGGCTTTACATGCTGTCAAGTGGAGTTCAAATGCAATTTGAATACAATAAACTTCTGTTTAAAGTTATATAAGTGGTATAAACATTCAGTAACGTCGCACATTTCCCTGCTGTGGGACAAATAAAGGATTATCTCATCTTATCTTAACATCATCAAAATTGAAATGTGTTTCTTTTTATCACTATGAAGCAGGTCTGAAGTATTCAAGTTGAAAAGGTTTAGTATACAAATAGTTCAAATGGCATCTAAGAGTACAAATGGTAGTAAGCATAATGCTTAATCGCTGTCACGATTAATAGGTGGTCGTTGGAAAATGGATCCCTGGCCCAAACAAGTTTGAGAACCCCTGTCTTACAGAATGAAAGACACATTTGATAAGCAGAACTAGTAAGTTAGCCAGATAGTCATGGTTTAGAGGTATCTCATTCAGCCCTGTAGGTGTGCTAACATCAGATACATATAATGGCACCCTGCCTTCCTCATTTCAGAAAGACATGTCCACTCAGACTGATGCTTGTATTTCTGCTTGCAGGTGCATTAGCACCACCTGAAACATTTACTAAATACAGTCCTTAGTTCATCACCCTTTAACTTCATCAGAAAGCAGTGACTGGCCAAATGTTACGCTGAACGAATCAATATTCGTCACACATCACTCACTTCTTCCTCCTTTCTGTCTCTGGCCTTGACTGGTGTCGGCATAGCAACACTCCACTTCCTCTAAATTACGGTGTGGCAGCCAATCAAACACGAGCAGTGACCCTGGAGAGGCAGCGATAACAAATCAGCTTCAGAGAGGAAGTGTGGCTGTGTGTGTGTGTGTGTCAGTGCCACTGTTATATGCAGTGTTGGACACACATTCTCAAGTCTTGTTGAGCAGAGACCTTTGACTTGAGACTGATCTATTTTTCATACTTCTGATGGACCACAGCCTCCTCCATTTTCTCCTCTCCATCCTCTTAACCTCTTCTCGTCCTTGTCCCCTTTACACCATCTGCTAAAATTTTTCAGACTATCTCTTCTTCACCGGTTGAGTTTTATGATACCTCTAACTTATATTTTACTTTGTCAGTATCTTAAGCTGTACAGTAGAATAGAGGGGAGAAAGTTTCATTTCAACATTGGAGTGGGGTCACATATTAAGCATGGGGAGCTGGGGGGTCCTCCCCCAGAACATTTTGAATGTCACCACTTCATTACCTGCATTCTGATGATTTTTTATGCACTACTTTATGGTGGAAATGTATTTATTTATGTAAAGGAAAACACAAAATTCAGTCACTAGGTGACAATTCAAAATATAATGGAATATAATGCAGCAAGGCTCTCTGTCATTCTGTATTGTTTTCAAATATTCATGTTATCCCTGCTGAGTTAAAACACACGTAGGCATGATTTACTCTTCTGTCCTCTTTTGTGTCTTTTGTTTGGGGGAAGGAACCTCTTTAAATGTGCATGTGACACATCAATGATACATTAATTCATTTTAATTAATTCATAACCCCCTGGACTTTAATAGCTCACATGTGTTTCAGCAAAATGTCTGCTCATGTTCAAAACTTTCTGCACAATTTCCCACGTATTTGTGTTCGAGAAGTCGAGAATAAAGTCTTTGGCTAATATTACGTCCCGTAATATTATGTCCCGTCCCTACCAAATTCTACGCCCTTAGTTGGTAGAATATGCCGCCTCTTTCTTCCCAAAACTTTCTGCAATTTTTTGTTGTCATCTTGCATGATGCCCACATGAACATGTAGTCAAAGGAATAGTTTGACATTTTGGTGAATACACTCATTCGCTCTCTTGAGGGTTAGATGAAAAGATTAATGTCAATAAGATTAATATCAAACAGTGTGAGCCAACAATAGATCTGGAGCCAGGAAGTTGTAAGATTAGTTCAGCATAAAGACAAGGGGCAAACAGCTAGCCTGGCTCTCACCAAAGTTCAAAAATATGCCTATCGGTAACTCTAGAGCCCACAACTGTTGTATGAGCAAAACTAAGGGGAGCGGCTTGTCATATTGAGAATAGAGCTGGACCACCGTAAAGGTCAGCTCACCTTAAGCGAGTCTGAGCTGAAGTTGTGGCTAACTTTGGGGCAAATCCCCTTCAGTAGACAGGCTGTGGCAAGCAAGACACGGGAATTTGGCTTGGGTCTTACATCTCTTCCCAACTGGACGCGATGCAAACGAGCAAACATCAGATTGTTTCAGTTTTTCCCAATGACAATGTCCTAACCTGCTCCATGCATCAGCCAACAGGGAAAGTGACGTACCGCTTGCCCTGGCTATATTTATGCAAAGTTTCGTACACCTTTAACCTACTTTCACTGGTCAAAATTGATGCTGGCAGTAACTGAATCAATATCGCTCTATGTATGTAATAGAGAGTGACATCGCTCCTAGTATATCTGGACAATTTACATAAATTACGTTAATTGGACGAATAGCCATTTGTCCCAAACCTCTTCAAAGTTGAATACCGCCTGCTGTCCTTTGCTTATAGACCAGAGATCGACTCTTATAATAAAGTTCTTAAACCCGAGACCGTCCTTGAATTACAATAGTAGGCCTTCCTTGTTTGTCTGTCTGCCAGACAACGTCTCTTTAGCTTTGATTATAATATGGCAGCTGAAATTACAACTTTGTGTTTCATTCTCTCTGTATGAATATTTCACTCTGTGTCTCTCTTTTGGTCCTATTTTAGTCATTTGCCTCTGTCCCATCTGCTCTACACTTAATCCCCTTATGGCAAACAACAGCCAACCTGCTGGGAGTTGTCAGCCCTCTCTTCCTCGCTGCGTATTTTATTTTGTCTGCGTGTCAGTGAGTGCTCGTGTGTGTTAAGCACATAAATGCACGGTGTTGTTTGCAGCTGTAATCTGAAGTGGAAGCCTGACACACCAGCTTTACAGAATGTACCATCAGTGTGACTCTAAAACATAGCAATTAGAGTGTGCTGGGTAAATATGTTGTGTTTGATGACACTGCTGATCTTTTGTTGAAGTAAGCTGGAGTAGATTGGCGCCGGGTTTTACTGCCTTTTTTCTCCTTTATGTATCGTTGTGCGGAGCTTTTCCTTCCTAAAATCACCTCCTCCTCTTTTTCTCCTCTAATTCATCTCCATTTACTCATTTATTGCTCTTTCGTCTCCCCTTTTTGCCATTCTCCTCAGTGTCGATTATTTTCTCAGTTCTTTTCCAATAGGCGGATCAATAAATAAAACAGTTTTTTTTTTTTTTTTTTACTTGTATGGGTCTTTGCAAGCAGATTCAACAAAAGTTTGCTTTCTCTAATGTAAGTGGTGTGGATTATCTGGCCTTCCTCGGTTCCTTTAACATTTACGAATATCAACACACAGCACTTTCACATCTGCACTGATGAACTTTTAAACATTTTAATGAGGTCGCTCTGTTCCATAACTAATGTTTTTTCTCCCTGATGATGTTTCGATGTATCTCGAAGATCAGACTGAGATAATGATTCTAATACATTTATGCTTTTGTCTCATTTTCAGTTTTTTAGCCAAGCTTGGCTCTGCAGATGGCAAAGTCACAGTAGGTCAACTACTATTGGGAAAGATTGCCATGACATTTTGTACAGGCATTCATACCTTAATCCTAAAGACTTTGGTGATCCCCTGATGTTCCTTCTACGCCACCATGAAGTTGATATTTTTGGACTTTAGTGAAATATATCGACGACTGTTGGATTTGCATGTAATTTGATACAGACATTAATTTCCCTGGACGATGAATCTTAGTGACTTTGGTGATCGTCTGCCTTGTCATCTCGCACTACCAGCAGGTCAAAGTTTTCATGTATCCAGTGAAATATCTCAACATCTATTGGATGGATTCACACACATTTTTGTAGAGACATCCATGGTATCTGGATGATGAATCTCACTGACTTTGGTGATCCTTTGACTGAAACTTGAATCAACAACTATTGGATGGATTATCATACAATTTGGCCCTAACATTCTTGTCCCCCCATAGATGATGTATATGTACTGTACTGTATACAAAAGTGGACGTAGTCACCGTGACCCATTGGTTTGTGGACTGCCGTTTTGAAGCCTCGAGTTCAGCATTTTGTTCATCGCGATCTTGGTTTTTGGCCGTCACCATGTTTTTGCAACCAGAAGTGGCACGAGAGGGTGGGGCTAAGTACAACTGAATGCTGAATAAAATGTTTTAAGGCGACCAAAAATGTTTTAATTAACTTTCATGAACTGAAAACACACTGTCAAAGGGTTAAAGTTGTAAGACAAAAACACGGACATTTCCCAGACTAAACAACGCCGTGGTAGCGACCTGTCAATCACAAGGTAGTCACGCCCTAAAGCATACCCTGCTTATGGTCTGTTTGACTCTAAATGGGACCATAATTTACTAAATAAACATCACGCTGTATCAAAGAAGACTTGACACTAGCGATTGAGACCATAAACTCATGTTCACAATGTTTACTGAGGTAATAAATCAAGTGAGAAATTGGGTCATTTTCTCATAGACTTCTATGCAATCAGACTTCTTTGTGCAACCAGAGGAGTCGCCCCCTGCTGGCTATTAGAAAGAATGCAAGTTTAAGGCACTTCAGCATTGGCTCCACTTTTCAGACCTGGTGGTAGCCCACTGTGTCACCCTCAGGATGAATTGTAGTCATTTTGGTGATCATTTAGCTATTATGAGGTCAAAATTATAATCTGTGCAATACTTTGGTTTGTGATCAAATACCTGCAAAACTACTGATACTTTGTGCTTTGAACTATTGAAATTAAATTTTAACACACCTAAAACGCTAAACTAAGATGGTGTGCATAGTTTCTCACAGATGGTAATAGACTTTTGAGGCTGTAGTTAGTGCTGGTGTTTTTTTTTTTTGGACTGCATTATTTTTTAAAGATGTTTCTAACACCAACACCAACACCATCTATCACCATATGACTAGATATAAATAAGGCATAATGTACCAGAACCCTGTTCCAAAAGTAAAAGATGCTTCAGAACAGTATTCTGGCAGAAACTGGTGTTCATTAAAAAAAACAATTTGCTCCTATAAATGCTACCTTTCTTCCTTGTTTCCTGACAAAACAAAATCATGTGAAGTTGACAGCCCTCCTCCTATATCTGACCACGCATTAACATTAATTTCACTCCTCGTTATCCCACAGCACTCTTCCTCCATTTTCCTAAATGTTTTTCCTCCAACAAACTCATCTAGTGTTGTTTATCTGTCTGGCATTTGTCTATCGATTGATCTCTGCAGCATTTTCATCAAGTCATTAGCTTGCTCCTGCATTTGTTTAATTGTTTTGTTCTCTCTCCACTGCCTCTCTGTATGGCCCTGAGTGTTTTATGAGCATTGCATCAGTACCCTTAAGGTAATGAGAAATGAGGGTATAGAACAGTGTCTTATTTACAGTATTTCTTCTTTATCCTGCTCTTCTTCAGCTAACCATTGATGAATAAAGGTGATACAGCAGGGGAAATCCCAATGGTTTCACGTCTTATTATCTGCTCATTCAGCCCGTTCGCACAAACAGGGGTACAAATGCCACGATAATGCGCAAGGCATTTAGAGTGCAATAAGAACGCCTTTATTGCTTTTGGCGTGTCATTAGTACGCCATGCATTCTGTACTGAGTCTGATGTAAACGCATCCAGGTAAATATGCTACACTCAGAGCTAGTGACGAAGAATAAAAAGTGAGAAAGACTGCCTATGGCGGGTGGGGAGTTGGATGGGTCCAACAAACACACAACTTTTAACCAGGAGACCGGTGTTCTGTTTTGTAAGTTACGTTAGCAACGTTTGTGACGTGGTTTTTAATGACATTTGTTAAGTGTTTTCCGTACTTATGTGACATTGTTTCTGTACATATTTTACTTAGTTTACGTACTTATTTTAAGCCCAATCATGACGTTTTTTTCTAAATCTAACTAAGTGTTTTTTTTTGCCTAAACCTAAGTGAGTGGTTTTACAAATGACACATGAAAAGTGGCATACAAATGACAAAAAGCAAAAAGCCTAAAATGTGGCTCATTTGTTCAGGTTTTAGTCATGAATCTGTATCTTCAGTAGCGGAAGAGTTTCAGGTCAGGCTGGTGACGAAATAATGGACAAAGGAGCGACTCCATCCAATCCATGTACTAGTTTTGACAAACCAAGCAAAACAACACCTCTCAAGTGTTGGGTAATATTTCTGCTAAATGCATTTCATTGTGGATAAAAGTCTATATTAAATGTGTATCATTTGCTTTTGTTTCAATCTTCATTGATGTGAAGTCACTGGTTGATTGCCCAGCACAGCTTGGTTTCATTGGGATATCTTTACTTTATTTGATATAATGAGGAGTAAACCCAAACTAAAAGCATGTAATCTTTTCATTGTGAAACAAAAAAACACTGGCAGCTCCAAGCTCTCAAAGAGGAAAACAATGTATAGAGATAAAAAGCTCATAAAGAAAAGGATGAGACTCATCACTGCTTGATTTTATCCCATTCAAATTCTCTCGAGATTAATTAAATGTTGAATATTTTAGAGTGTAATTGCACTACTATTGCTACTACATTAAAGGTTTTGTGTCCATGTAATGTTCCATTCTGCTGAGAAGACCTGAGCTGATGCTTCGGATCTGGATGTTTTTCATCTTTCACACGCTCAATTCAGGACTTCGTACCGACAAAGTCTCCTGTGACCTGGGCTGATGTAGGCCAAACATACACGGGATGAACCCCTTCATCATCCTGTCATCTGGTCCGTTGAGGTACGGGATGTAACCGCCCAAACCTCAAATGTTTTCTCTAAGCTGACCAAAGGAAGTTTGATAAGTGACTCCTGGTTGAGCCGCAGCAAAACCTGCAATACAGTACGACCGGCCTTAACAGGCTTTGTACTGCATGACACTGTAATTCTTACTACCAGTATCTGTGCTGCTGTCCTAGTAGTGACTCTAGTTTAAAAATCCTTTTTTTTTTAAGACACTTATGCTGAAAGAAGCAAAGGGTCTGTATGTAATTCATAATTATCTGTGATGACTCACTCAATGCACCAAACCAAAACCTTAAACTGTGTTTTAAAAAATAATTGGTAAAACTGAAATAAAAAAAACAGATGAATTGTTGATTTCTGAAGTCACACTATCATCACAGGGTTTCTACATTTTTAGAAAACTATGATTAAGTCAAATATTACAGTTATAGCCTTCCATTTTAATTTAAAAAATATCATAAGATAATTATTATTTTAGTTCAAATTAGAGTTCAAAATCTCTTCAAACGATCTTAATTACTCCTGACGTTTATCTACCAATCTATATTTAATCGTTTACTGCATATTCAGATAATTATTCATCTCTAGTATTACTTTTAAGGAGCTCAGGCAGGAGCTATTTTTTACTAACTAATTGGTGAGCAGTAATTAGTGCCCTCAAATCAATAACTTCTACCTGCAAATTAGCTAATATGTTTCGTCAAATGAATAATCTCTGCCCTTTAGATTACTATATTGTGCCCCCAAGGTACAATTAATTCTGTCAAATTAATTTTGTCAAATTATTGAAGCAGTGGGAACTGGAGTTACAGGTTGTGGTAGCTAATGCAGTCAGTTACGGAGAACATACAACATATTCATGTACTTTTTGTGTTATATTCCTCTTCTTAACATCAAAATCATTAATTGTGTTCATTCTGATATCACACACATCAAACACAAAAGGAAATTCTGTCATGTTCGATTCATCTATTCTTTCTAATGCAACTTTGTGCAAATGCTGTTTTTAAAAATATATAAATCTGTTGTTTCAGTGAGGTTTCACTTTTCAGAATTCTTAAATACTAATTACATTTTATCATTTTTTTCTTAAAAATATTCTGAATACATATAAACTGATATAAGTATTCATACAGTGCAATAGTGCATCTGATTATAGTCATAACAATAAATCCCTTGAATTTTGAATTGAATTGAATATAAATGGACCACACCTGTTTTGAAATTATTTTGAGAATTGCAGGTTAACTTGGGTTTTAGATGTGAAATGACGCGCTGAATTATTGTTGACATCCCTTAAACATACTCTACAGGATGACATTGTTTCCGTTTTCGGAAGGTGTGTACAAAAAGGAGTAATTCACGGTAATGATATCCAGGTTGTACGCATGATTTATTAATTTATGAATTAACCCTCATTAAATCGGATCAGATTTAAGCATTTCTACAAAAATGCAATGTATTCTCATACAACGGTTCATATGATATCCTCCTTTTTTGTTCGTTTTCTTACGAATGTCCAGCAACATGGGTCAATTTCAGCTTGTTACATGCATACCTTCTTTTCAAAATAAACTTCCATCTTTAAAGGAAACAACTTCCTTAGGTTTAGGCAACAAAACTTCTTAGTTAGGTTTAGGAAAAGATCAACTTGGTTAGTATTAGGCAACAAAACTACATAGTTAGGTTTAGGCAACAAAACGACTTGGTTACGTTTTAAGGAAAATATCAACTTGGTTAGGATTAGGCAACAAAACTATATGGTTAGGTTTAGGAAAAGATCAACTTGGTTAGGATTAGGCAGCAAAACTACTTAGTTAGGTTTAGGAAAAGATAATGGTTTGGCTTAACATAACTCTGTAAGTGGCATTACTTAAGTATGTAAGTTACGTGACAAATAAATCAAAGCTATTTTTTCTCCGTCCCGCGCGTCGTTCACCGCTCTTTCTACTTTCTGGTTCACGATTACGTGAATTACACAAAAATGTATTTTTTGGGATATACATGAATTACAGTGCATTCATTTTTGTAGATATAGCTATGAACGGTGTAAAAGACCAGCCAGCAAAAATTATACTTCTGAAAACAGCTGGCCTCTGTATAGTACAATGTTAATACCTGGCACATAGAATCTAGGAAATAACTAAATATAAAACCCTGAAAAAATCTACCACATTAAAGAGGTTGAAAGTACTGTATAATAGTATCCCACTGTGCAACTCAACAAGACACACACTACAGAAAAAAGAAACAGCATATTTCGACCTATGATATGGCTGTAAAGAGAGATAAAGGTAAAAGTACCCTCAATGAAGGTAATGGACAACATTTCTCTCACCCTTTTGAGTTTTTTCAAGGTTCTGCAGGTTGTTCAAAAAAGACCAAGTGGACTAATTACCTCTTAAATGGTTCTTTATAGATCTTATTTTGCACTTGCAGTTGTCAGGAAGAAGGGTTGATTGATCTAGTGTCTGGCTTTCTGCTTTCTGATTGGAGACTTAATTAATTTAAAATTAAAGTTCTACTTCCGGAGAGCAGATCTTATCCTTGTTCAGTTGCTGTTTTCTCTGTAATTGTCAGCTTTTCAGACAGTAAAGAAATGACCATGAAATATGTGCATGAGGTTGAAAGGTTTGTCGAGTAAAGTGAAAAAAGTGACAGAGACCTGTCAATGGGATTTCTTGATCAAGGACAGAGCTCATTTATGTTCTCATAATTCTTAATAACCTTTCAAATGTGAGTGTTCGAACCCCTTTGCTATCTTCCATTCTGAACCAATAGAACACGATGTAGTGAACAGATGAGAAGCATGGAAAATAGAAAAGCCACACGGCAACCACGGAGAAAAAACTGGAAGCTTGAGTAGTAACAGATAGTAGAAAAAAAAGTGAATAAGAAGAAGAGAAACAGCGAGTTCCAGTTAAGCTCATTGTGTGCCTCACCAACAAAAGACATGTGCAGAATAGAATTGAGCTTAGAGAGACGAAAGTAACACAACTGCACTTTAGCATAGCATGAAAACAGAAGAGGAGAAGGAACAAAAGACCTGGGAAGGGAATATGCTCTCAGTATTTGTAGACAAGGTACATTATGTTCCGGGAAGGAGGGGAGAGGAGAGAAAAGAACAAATAAGTTAAGTAACATACAATTTTCCTGTGAAAGCAACATTATTGGATATGCTGTATCTTGCTTTTGAGCTCTGAATATGTTGGATGTTTAAAAGAAAAGAAGTGATGAGAGGACACTGTAAGCCAAGGGAGGACAAGTGAAGAGGAAAAGACAGTTCCAGTATTCCAGTCCATTGGCCACAACTGACAAGGTCCTCCATCAGTTGAGCAATATGCTGATCCAGCCCAATGTGCTGGGATCTCTAAAAGGGTTTTTAACTCTATGAGGGAGGTAAAAGAGAAATAACAAAGGAGATCTTAAGACAGTCACAGTTTAAAGAGAAGCAAAAAGGAAAGTTAGAAATACGATGAGATAGCAAAAAGATGACATTCACATGGAGTCCAGTCCGGGCCACATTTCACTCCCTGACCCCTTTTTTTTTTACAATTAATGTGAACTATATCTGATCTATGTCTCCTTTCTAGGCAAGGAAATAAAACGTGTAAATGTAAGCTGTAAACATGCACAGCATGCTCTGTGATGTGATCTGGGGAACTTAAGGGGTGATTGGATCTCAGACAGAAGTACAGTACATTCGCCTTACGGATTTATCATCACTGTGGGTATGAATATCATCACCATGGGGAGAATTATTGTAACAGGTACAAACGTCATTAGCACAAACATCATCGGTGCAGTTGAAAATAGCATCACAGCTGGTGTGATTGTCGTCAGACCATACGTGTAGCTTCTTCTTTTTACCAGCCTGCAGGAATGCAACCCAAGGCCGTGCCCGTGCAGTGCCAACACATTCTCATCTCAACTCGTCACATACTGACTCTGAACCCTCGGCGCCACTTTTCGGTTGAAGTAAACACGTGCTTAAAGACCCCTCTGCGGCACTTTTTGGTTGCAGTAAACATGTGCTTAAAGACCCCTCTGCGGCACTTTTTGGTTGCAGTAAACACGTGCTTAAAGACCCCTCTGCGGCACTTTTTGGTTGCAGTAAACGTGCTTAATGTTGTAAATTAAAGAAAAACATTTGCTTAGGGTCAGGCAAAAAAAGCCACTTAGTTTAGGAAAAAACAACATGTTTGGACCTAAAATTACTACATGGAAAATGTGACTTGACGTGAACACGGGACACAAACGAACAGCTGACTGCAAAGTGAAAGTGAAACGTACAGGACCTGAACAGCGGCCACCTAGATAAAAGCACTTTGTTTGTTGGAACCATCCACCTCCCCTTCCGATCGCCTTTAGTGCGTCTCTTTTGCTCTATAAACTATATCATCACACTCCCGTCACACTTTCCCTGTGTATTAACTGTTGCCGCGGATGGGTTTATATTGTAGTTAATGGCAAGCCCGGTGCATCTTATACCGGCGCTCAAGGGCGCCTTCTGTGGTGGTATTGAACGCCGACATCCGTGACAAAGCGCCAGTATTTGACACCCTGGGAATGAGAACGGGCTGGCGATGCACCTCCTTCAAATTACATTAATAAATAACTACTTCGAGTATTTAGTTCCAATACGGAAAGTAGTGCAACACAGCAAAAAGGTAGGTAAATGGTAGGTAAATGAGGTAGGCAATACCACCAATACCTCCAATATATTTCCATTATTACAAAAGAGGACAAAGCAGTTTGGAAATGTAGCGGAAACAGTTTCTACTTGGAACGTAGAAGCTAGAAGGCAGGAGGAAGCTAGTTAGCCTAGCTTGCTCAGACTTTGTCGCTCCATAATAAGTCACCTGACATGTTTTCCACACTTATGTTACGTTGTTTCCATAAGTATTTTACTTAATTTACTTACTTATTTTAAGCCCCACCATGACGTTTTTCCTAAACCTAATTAAGTGGTTTTGTTGCCTAAACCTAAGTGAGTGGTTTTGTTGCCCACCGCTGGTACTGTACCTTCATACACGCATGTAATATTCACGCCTCGACGAGGCAAAACGTAACACTGGGAGGACTGCTTCGATATTCCCCTCAAGGGACGGTACAAAAAGAGGGAGTATTGGAATTTGTCAAGTGACCTGAAAGTTGACTCCAAACGAATGATAATGTTGCTCCATGTCTGTTGGATTTATAAATAAGCAGCTTTTTGTCGACACACTGTGACACATTGCGGTGCCTCCAAGTGGCCAAACATCGGTTAATGCAGGTTCAACTAAGACCACAAACTTTGCCCAACCCCAAGTGTTTTAGTTGCCTGATCTTAATCATATTGTATTAACTATGACCACAATGTGTCCCTCACGTAACCTCATACCGGTTGGTTAAACATAAGACCGAAGACCTTAGTCATGCTGTATTTGCCAGAAGCTAATAATGTAGAGGGAAAATATAATATAAACATTGAATTATTATACTGGTTAGAATTTCAAAAAATTGTAATGCGGCTGTTAATCCATTAATCTCATACTTTGTCGGAGAAAAATGAGATGCAGCCACAATGCAGACAGTGTGCAGACAGCGATGCATATTCAAGTCAGGTGTAAATGCAACGGTGTGATTTGGATTGCTCATTATCCACAGAGCATATCCACATGCAGCTCACATCTTAATACCTGGTGTAAATTGAGTTTGTCTCCCTCTCTCTCTCTTCTTTCTTTCCCTCCCCTGCGACTAGATAAGTGCTGAAGTGGACTCCTCATCTAAAGCTGCCGGTGCACCTCTGCATTAGCGGTGGCATTTTCAGTCACCCGGGTGATATTAATAGGTCTTTGGATTATTTAAAGGTGGCTGGAAAAAAAGAAGAGATGAGAAAAGCGTAGAGGCAAATCAAACACTAAACAGTAGATGAGATAAGAAGATGAGAAATGCCAGTCCTTCTATCACTCTCTCTGTCCCGTGTGATTTCCACCGAGATCTGAATCAAAGGTGTATTGATCTACAAAGGTAAACATCACAACACAGATCTAGTCAGTGATGATAACCTAACAACACACTCAGTCAGTATAACTGATTTTCCAGCCAAGTATTTATGTGTCTTAAGAAGTATTGATTGACAAAAGTGGTAAGCAAATGGAAGGATTTGCTCAAAGTTTTTGAATGTAAAAAAATAATCAGACATCAGTTTTTTAGTAAAGAAATGATGCAATAAATACATATAGATCTATTGAAAAAAGAATTATAGGCTTGGCATGATATAGACCTGATGAATGGTTCACACTGGGACTGTCGAGGTTAACGCGATAATAACACGTAAACGCAAATTTGTTTTAACGCCACTAGTTTCTTTAACGCATTAACACAACTTGCGATTTTTAGGTTGTAGCGGGCTCAATCTTAAAGCTAGAGTGAAGATACTGGTATCATATGGAACTAGAAAAAACCTAAGGAATCCATTGGTACCAACCATGTCATACTAACTGGCATGGCCATTTTCAAAGGGGTCCCTTGACCTCTGACCTCAAGATATGTGAATGAAAATGGGTTCTATGGGTACCCCCCAGTCTCCCCTTTACAGACATGCCCACTTTATGATAATCACATGCAGTTTGGTGTAAGTCATAGTCAAGTCAGCACACTGACACACTGACAGCTGTTGTCGCCTGTTGGGCTTCAGTTTGCCATGTTATGATTTGAGCATATTTGTTATGCTAAATGCAGTACTTGTGAGGGGTTTCTGGATGATATTTGCCATTGTTTTGTGTTGTTAGTTCATTTCCAGTAATAAATATATATATACATTTACATAAAGAAATCATATTTGCCCACTCCCATGTTGATAAAACTATTAAATACTTGACAAATCTCCCGTTCGAACAGATACAAAATGTGCGATTGATTGCGATTTAACTATGGACAATCATGGGATTAATCACAATTAAATATTTTAATCGATTGACAGCCCTAGTTCACACTCTATGGACAACAAACACATTTTGTCAAATATGAGTCCATTATGACAGCCCTAAATATTACACTGTACTTCACCATAAAGGTTATTCAGTTGCATACGAATAAATTACAAATACATCTATCCAAAGATGGAATGACATGCCTATACAACCAACATTATTTGACACAACAGTAACATTTGACCCAGTGGTCAATTATTAAAGCATTTTCCATTATTCAGCTATCGCTCCCAGTGATGAACCTGCAAAGAATCTCCAGCCAACTCTGCAGCTCCCCTGAGCTTTTTAGCCTCTTCTATCTTATTGTATCAACTCATCATATGTACCATAAGGTTGAGTCTTCTCTCATCACCCTGCAGCTATTTACATCAGATAATGTATGATAAAAACACTGTGCATTACATGCCCAGAACCCCTTAGCAAACAGACAAAATTCCGGCGTGGTGAACATAGTGGAGCATTTAGCAGTTAAATACCAAGATATTTTTCTCAGGAGTTGGTAATGATGAAACCAGAGTTAAAAGACTGGTGACACTCATATCAAGTTGTCAAAGACTCAACTCCTGTGAAATGATAATGGTGTTCAAGTGTCTGCTGGATGTGTAAGTGGCCAATCATTTAGACTATAGCCCTAGCAAGTTCGTAATGTAACAATATGCCAAAGCTGTGTGTCTGTCAGCCTGTTTTGATATGTTGCTGCCTCCTACTGGCTGATAATTGATGAATGCATCTTTAAAATTCACTTGAAACTAATGGAAACCAACAAAAACCCCAAAGAAAAAGAGGAAAGAAAAGAGACATCAGAATATAGTAGAAGTCACAACCACAGAGGTATTAAGGAAAGGGTCTAACTGAAAAAGTGAGAATGAGAGGAAGATAATCAAAGATAAGGGTAAGTCATATGCTTTGCCAACGGACTACATCGACCTCTGTCTCTGTCTCTCTCAGTCCCATGTGACTTTTATCTGGATTAGTGCCAAAGGTGATTGACAGGCGCAGTAATCCAACTGGGGGGGTCGACAATCCGCGACTTAACACTCGATAATTGGCCTATCAGCCCAAAGCTTGAGCTGTTCGACTTAACTTAAGGGGGAAAAATCCACTGCTGACACATATAGAGATTTGGGGGGGGCATGGGAAAATGTGTTGGAGGGGCATTGGTGGAGGTATATATGTTGTGTGTGGGAAACGTGTTTGTGCGTGTGTGTGTGTGTGTGTGTTCGGGGGTAAAAAGTCCACTCATGACATCTACAGTAGCTAATGGGAGGTGTCTTTGAGGGTTGAGCTTGTGTGTGTGTGTGTGTGAGTCCGTGCATGAATGTGTGTGTGTGTTTGTGTGTGTGTGCAAGCGTGATAAATAAGGTGTTTGTGTGGGCGAATAAGCATGCATGGTGGGCATTTACTCTGTGTGTGTTTACTGGTGCATGCAAGCATTTGTGAATATCTTTGTGTGAGTGTGTGTACTGTAGCCCTGTGTGTGGGAAATGGGTAATTTGCTGCATGACACCTGGGCATCAATCACTGTCACATCTCAGCCCAAATGAACCACCACCACCACCAGTACCATGTGGCGGTCAGCAGGGGGCTTTTAATTTGCCAGACCCATCAAGATGACATGATGTGGATGGGCTCTTATTTTGACATCTAGATACAAGAAAAATGAACAGTCTGACGGACTAAACTCAATAGGTACTATTTTTTTTTATTTGAGGCCAGAACAGCCAAAGCATTTACATATTATTTATATTATTTCCATTTTATGCTTTTTATTCTATTGACCTGTGCCCTGCAACTAACGGCATCCTATACATATGCTGTAAACCAATACTTGAAAAAAAAAAAAAATCAAGTACTTTTACTTTAGTTGGTTTTGTTGCATTATGTTACGTGTTTCTTCCCAACTGTTTGTTCCTGTGTTTTATATTTAGTTGTAGCCTTCCCAACCCGATATCACGCCAACGCGTGTGATAGACCAGCCTGTCCACCAGAGGACAACATGTCAGTGTCACATTTTGCCTCGCAGATACGTGAATATTTCTCGCATGTATTAACTTGTAGTACCAGCAGGGGGCAACAAAACAACTCATTAAGGATTAGGCAAGAAAACAACTTAGTTAGGTTAAGGGAAAACGTCAATATTGGACTTAAAATAAGTTTAAATTTAAAATTGTATAAAACATGTATGTAAACAACGTAACGTCAGTACAGAAAACATATGAAAAACGTTGTATGACATGATTTGAGCATATTTTTTATGCTAAATGCAGTACCTGTGAGGGTTTCTGGACAATATTTGTCATTGTTTTGTGCTGTTAATTGATTTCCTGTAATACATATATACATACATTTGCAGAAAGCAAGCATATTTGCCCACTCCCATGTTGATAAGAATACATACTTGACAAATCTCTCTTGAAGGTACATTTTGAACAGATAAAAAATGTGTGATTAATTTGCTATTATCCGTGATTAAATATTTTAATCGATTGACAGCCCTATTTTGAATATGACTGAAGTACTACACTGACATTTTGGCCCATTGGTCACCTGTGGTAAGAAGTAACTCCAAAATCATCTCTGTATCTCAGCTAAGTCTGTCTGGTGCTCATGCAAATTTTTAGCATACCTAGCATACCTATTGGTAAATAATCATACACAAGTAGCATTGCTTTGTCCACAAAATGTAAAAAAAGTTCTCTAACAAAGATGAAGTAAGTTGAATTTGTATGACTGACAATGGAAATGGTAGACGGAGATAGATAGGAGAGAGTAACAATGAAGCTACCAACTTCACCCCCACTCAGTCTGTTTCATCTGTCAATATACGCAACTCCTGTCATCAGTTCAACGTCTATCAAAATGACATTTTCTTAGAGCAAAGAGTGGCTCAATGTGCAGTTTTGACAACACGCCTTCAGATCATTTTCTCCCGTATTTCACAATGTAAACAATAGCAGCTAAACACATGAAATAGGTAAAAGAAAAAAAACAGCACCATCTGTTGCTCATAGAGCTGGTATGTCTTTTTATAGATATCACGCTGCAGCACAGATGCCACCCGCACAAGACAAATCAAAGGTTCAACACAGCGTAGCTCTCAGGTAAGCGAAAGTTACTGGAAATAAGTGGAGGCTGGGATGGAGAAGAAGTGTGAAAGTGTCTTTAGCTGACAGTGCTGTCAGTAAATTGGATTTTCTTCATCTTCTGACAGTAATGCTACACCACCTTGTGTAGTTTTGTCAATTCTGTTCGGTGACTTTAACCATAATGCTGCTCTAAAATTAACTTTAATAAAACAAAAACTAACAGCAAATTGTTGCATCTTTGTTGTCAGTTTCGGAGCAATCAACTTCCCATAATGTTTAAAAATGTCACTCATTCCTGTTTGTTAACTGCAGTCCACAATCCTGTTTTTGTGTGCCCTGCTGGAACTCCCTCTTCATCATCTGAGCTGACGCCTAACTGGGAATAAAGTTTTCCAGGGCTGGCAGATCATCAGCTCTAATTTGTTTTCACCACACTTCCAACCGATGAGCTCTGGCTACATACACTGGCAACTCACAGCCAACAAACTCAATATTACAGACATGCAGATCTTGGAGAACGTTGGAGTGCAAATTGCAGATGGTTCAATTTGTGATGGAAACTGATCAGAGATAAAACTGTTTTGGGAAATATGTGATGAATACCCCGTAAGGAGTTCATTCAGTAATTTGTGAAAATACTCAAATAAACAAACACCATAGTTCAGACCTGTTGTTACAGGCGGGCCCCAGGGGGCCAGGCAGCCGCCCAAACGAAAGTGACAGGACTTTTTACTAAAGCTTACATGCTTTTCAATCTCATGTAAATGCAATGGATTAAGTCCTTGGGATCTAATTGGAAAGGTGGCATATTTGCATCCTCTAGCAGGTTACCACTGTAGCAGCTAGAGTAGGGGCACCAACTTTTATCTTTGACCAGTATGGATGATAAACTGGGTTGTTACCCATGGACTTCTAACCTAAGCACTTTCTGAGTATTTTTCCCGAACAGTATAAACAGGCAGCTTGGAGGAGGGAATGAACCAGCTTAGAAATTTACAATACTAACTGACAGCTCATAAGGGAGGGCACTTGTTTTCAAGCATGAATAACTGAGAACCAAGATAACCGAGAAAACATCCAGGCCTGTCATACGGAAAATGAATCAGCCTTGGATTTTATTTAAGTAAACCACGTTTTCACACAGAAACAGGGAAGATAATAATCACTTACTTTAAAAGGTACTAAATACGAGATTTGGAGCCTTTCTATTGCTTCTCAACGGCTCTCAACATGGCAACGGCGAGCCGCGGCTGGCAGCTAACGGTGCTAACGGTGCTAACAGTGTTAAACAGTGCAAAGAAAGTGCTGACAGAGATGGGTGTGGGTACTACGCATCAGCAATGCCGCCGTCGGTCAGGTCCCCGCTCAATACACTACACATTGTGAACATAATAATACGCAATACTAATAAATAGTAGTCCATCGGGCTTCGGTCGAGTATCCGCATTCTAGTGTTGTCAAAATGCTGGGATTTCTAACTTCGATACAATACTTTGAAAAATATCGATATTCGATACCACTTTCGAAACCACAAAGAAAAATTGACAACATTGAGAGCATTCAATTTTGGATTTTTATCAAAAATAAATAGCGATGTGTGTGTCAACTCGCAGTTGGAGAGAAGAGAAAGCAGAAAGCGCTGCTGGTACCAGTGAATCCATACTGCGGAAAATGAGTATTGAAACAGTTTCAAATATTCAGTATCGATATGTATCGAATCGATACTGCAATATTTTTGTCAACACTAATACATACAGACAGACAGGGACTCCTTTTATTTTAGTTAGACATTTTAAGACTTTAAGTTACAAAATAGTTTGTAAAATCAAACTCCATTTTGATACTTATTTATGGACATTATTTTTCTGCAATAACCATTCAATGTATTTGCATTCAATAATTATCTCATAAAGTTTTTATTGTTAGCGGTGGAGTCCGCCATTTCCACGCTGGATTCAAATTGCCTTCACATCCACAAGGGCTTAAGAGGAAATAATGCAGCTATTTTTATCATGGATAACAGCCTCACTATCTAAAGTTTAGTCTGTTTACACCATATCAGAGTTGTACTGATTTACTACCATATTATTTACCGACTTATTTACTGACATGAGTTTGTTTGGTCATAAAAGACAGATACACAGTCAATCTTATGTTGTATTTCTGACATGTAGCTGCTAAAGGATTGTTTGCTGCTGTATTAAACCGCACTTGCTGTTACCACAGTAACTATGGTTGTTGCCATATCAACCAGGACTGAAAGCCTATGGATTACATTTTTTTTAAAAACTACATAAAAAAAAAGTACCACCAAAATAAAATGCCTAGGTCCTGAAGAATACTTTCTATAGAAAATCAGATATTAACTTAAGATCAGTGCATATCCATTTACATTTTTGTTTTTTAACAGCACTAATAACAGGTCATAGAAAAACAGCTTGGTCTAAATACCTTGTATATCCTATGCATTAGTGCTCCTACTGAGTCACTCTGCTTCAATAAACTCTTAATCAGCGACTTCCTTAATTGCATAAAAAAATGGTCCAGCACAGCTTGACTCATCCCTCCTATCTATTTTATATTCAATATATTATTAATATACAATGTGTCAGGATTTATTTTTAGCTTACTTTGCCCAACAGGGAGGCAGCGATAGAAAAACAGAGAGGGGGACAGGAGGACAGAGGGGTTGGAAAACATGTCAAAGTGGAAACGAGGATGTCAAGGATGGAGGGACAGATTGACACGGTCAGGAAGCTAATATTAGTGACAGTATTTTGCTCCGTCTCCAAACAGAATTGGACTCCAACCCCATGCAGTCTGTGCCCAGAGGAGGGAAATTAACAATCTGTCTGTTCGTTTAGAGACTCTTCGTTTCTTGATGCCTCATCAGCGCCTGCTAGGAATCTTAACAAGGAGCAGAGATGGCAGCGAGAGACAGAGACGGAGAGTGACAAAAAGGAAAACAGAAAGAGAGATAGGCTGCATTCATTCCAAACGAGAAAAGCTGGTAGATATGTTTCCTTGTTGAGATGCAAGGTCAGCTGTGAATTGGGCCTCATATGAATTACTCACCGAGATAATGTGTTTAATACATACACTGCACAGGTCTTTTTCAACCATACCAAGAGCCCAAAAACTTGATTTGTTCAAAACCGAGTATATGGCTGGACCATGTATGGTCAGTCTGTGAATGAGTGGCTACATTTTTACACAAATAGTCAGTGTTCATGTCTATAATGGAAAATCCAGCGGTACATGTCCACAAGGTCCGACGATGACACTAGGGGACACGCTGCTCCACTCGACTGGCCGTTCAAGCGGTGACAAACCTGATCGTGGAATGCACCTGATTGGTTCCTGGCGGTCTGTTTGTAAACTTTCTGTTATTCCATCTAAACAATCCACCAAAATCTACTTCTCAAAACATTTTAAGCGAGAAATAGGCTATGCCACTGCTGAATCTCGTTTCATTTTAGAACTAGATCGCCTACTGTAGTTTCACAGCTTAGTCTAAGTTCCGTGAACCGGACGCATCACACTGGATGGGCTCATTTACATAAAAGACTGTTCCCCGCCTTTTCATTTTGAAAGAGCAATGGCCAATGAGGAAACTCTAACACTTTGCCGACCAATCGTGTAACTTCATCACAGTCACTCAGTGACAGACTTTTGCGTTTGTAGGGCTGGCCATCTGCGGTCCAGCCAAAAAAGTATGAATTTTGAATTTGAGTGATGTCAAATGATTAAAAAAAAGTAATTAAAGTAAAATATCAGGAAATTATTAGAATTATTATTAGTGTTAAATTACTATTATTATTAGTATCATTTAATCAATTAATTAATTAATGGAATTGATACAAAATATGAAAAAATCTACCCAGTGGCTGGTTGTCTGGCAAGAATCACGGGATCACATATCACATGAGAAACCATCTTCTCAGGCTTCAAGTAAGGCGTCCTGTGAGGAGCTACTGGCAGTGGGCGTGGCTTAGGCGTGCGTGAGAGAGGCGAGTGTTGGTTATAAACAACAACAACAGTGGCTCCTGAAGAAGTCAGCGTAGCTGCAATAGCATCAGTTATATCAGAACCGGAGAGTATTTCTGCATTGAAAGATGAGCAACGAACGGCACTGAAGGCTTTTTTCTCGATGGAACAAATCCTTACTTACAGGTTCCCATTAATTATTAGTGGGAACAGGGATAGTAGTCCCATCCGTGTGAGAATATTTTACAAATCAAAGAGATAAACATGTCAATAAGGTGAAATGCACAAAGGGAAGTTTATCAATTTCTGTTAAGTCTTCTTAAACATGTGGTTCAAAGAACACACATATCTGATGTTCCAGCTGCACTGAAATATTCACCCTCACTCAGTTGAGTAAATCAGCGCTGGGACACTAATCAGAAAACACCAGGACCATCCAGTATTGATACAACAGTTATAGTACTGGGAGGCTAAAGACCCTCCCTGCCTCTGCATGTGTAAATCTCTTATTCTATCGATGTCACGTCTGCAGTGCCAGCAGACTCCCCACAATGACATTGATTCACCCTGAACCACACTAATCAACTAATCAAAGAGTCGCAGATTGGCTGACCAGTTTCATCGGGTGTGACAGCACAAAGCTCAGATTAGAGGCTGTGGAAATAAACCAATACACCAAGTCAGTCAGTGGTGGCTTTCTGAGGGAAAGGGGCGTGCAGTGGGGCGCCAGCATGCGGAAAGTTTTCTAGCATGTAGAGCAGCCTATATGGCACTGCATTGCGTTTTTCCAATGAAGGGCAGCCTAGACTAGACAACTCTTTATCACGTTTTCTCCACTGGAAGGGCTCCCAGGAGGGCACTTCATCTCTATCTATCCTCTGAAAGGACACCATAGAGGGCACCCTAGAGGGCCCTTCATCACATTTTCTTGCACATTGGGCCACCATAGATGAAAAGTTATCTAGTTCTATATGCCCAAAGGGGCATCCAAGGGCACTTTTGCATGTTGTCCGTCTGTCCATATCGTGATCGCGATAACTCAGGAACGCCAAACGTCCACTTGAACTCAAGGATGAACTGATTGGATTTTGATGGTCAAATGTCCAAGGTCACTGTGACCTCACATCCGTCCCATTCTTGTGATATCTCAGGAAAATTTCTTCAAATTTGGCACAAACGTCCATTTGGACTCAGCGATGAAGTGATTTGATTTCTGTGGTCAAAGTTTAAGGTCACTGAGACATCATGTCCATCCCATTCTTGCAAAAGCGATATCTCAGGAAAAAATTCTTCAAATTTGGCATAAATGTCCATTTGGACTCAAGGATGAACTGGGGGTCAAAGGTCAAGGTCACTGTGACCTCACAAACACATTTTTGGCCATAATTCAATAATTCTATGCTAATTATGTCAATTTCACACATGTCTAACAGGATAAAGTGATGTAGTGATGCAGGCTCTTCTCATAAACGATTCATAGCTATACCTGCGAAACGTAAATGCACTGTAATTTGTATATATTCCACAAAATCAATTTGGATGTAATCCACGTAATTGTGAACAAGGAAGTATAAAGAGCAACAAACGGCAGAGGGAGGAGGTTGGGGTGGAAGAGTGCGTAAAAAAAACCAGCCTTTCGCTCAAGAGACCTCTGTTCCTGTCCCGTGTGAAACCAAAAGTCAACGTTGACTTATTTGTCACGTAACTTCCGTACTTTTTCCATACTTTTTCCTAAACCTAACTAAATGGTTTTGTTGCCTAAATCTAAGCAAAGGTTTTTGTTTGAATTCACAATGTTAACCAATGTTTACTGCGACTGTAAAGTGACGCAAAGGGGTCCTGACAAAGCGTCAGTATGTGACAAGTTGGGATGAGAATGTGTTGCCCCATCCCAGCAAAAAGAGATTTCTACTAATAAAACAGACCAAGTAAAATTTTATGGAATTAAACAAAACATTCACGTGAGCGAGATCATTTAACTTTCGGACCGCTCAACATTCTTAAAGGGCTTGGTTAAGATTAGGGAAAGATTGTGGTCTCGGTTGATATACAAAAAAAAGTCAAAAGTGACTTCAAGCACAAGGTCAGACATGTTTACTCCACCTTGACCTCCACTCATGACAAATGTAGCATTTTCTACTCTTGCTAAAACATTGCCACTATGACCAGTGCAATTTCATGGAGACTGGGTTTGGAGAGTAGTGCTGCACTGTTTCTCTTCAGCCCCTATGGGGATTCCCTTGTTCCCTAGACCAGATGAGAGATGTAATTCTTCCAGGGTGTCCTGGGTCTTCCAGATGGAAGTGCCCAAAGCACTCACAATAGTGAGGCTGCCGAGAGGCGTCTTTATGCCAAGCACCCGAGACAAAAGGATATTTTCAGGATCAGCACACTGGCATGGTCACTGTGGAGTTTTATCGCCATCCTCATGTGTGAGGGTCTCTGTTTAATTGCTGTCATGTACTCTTGACCTTGTCTCGGACATCCTGATTCCTATCAGACATGCTTGATATTTTCCAGGGCAGTCTTCTCGTGTAGGCGGTTGAATCAGTCAATTTTCAGACGGAAATTGCGCCAGATAACGTGATATGCTGTCCGATAAAACCATGTCTAGCGGGTACCAAGTCTTACTAGATGCCTGAGCCGCTTCATGTGGTTTCTGTCAGCTCAAAGGAGCAGGGGCTCATCATCTAGGTCCTCCCCAGTCACTAAACCTCTTATTCTATCACGTAGATAGCGACCAGCCATCGTAGGGAGAGACCTCCTCTTGCCTGATTGTATCTGTAGTTTCTTTTGGTTACTACCCAAAGCTTATTACTTCAGTTTAAAGCCCCCCTCCAGTGTATTTAGGCATTTCTATGATATTTCATATTTATTTGAGTAATTTCTTGACAATGTTGATTAGCCACACTGTTTGCCATTTTTTTTTGACAAATAACTTAATTTTGTGCTCAAAGTAAAAAAAAAAAAAAAGAAGGATGATGCTAAAGTGGGAATATGACATTTGACTATAGTAGAAGCTGCAAGTCATACGTCATCCTCCAAGCTTGTGCAGACGTACTCATGCTTGTTTGCGTCTGAGGAGCGGCAAACCGATAAATCTGTTCGGAGGTCCGGACGACGGGGAGCGCACAACTTTCAGCCCAAGAGAAAACAAGAGAAATGTCCATCCATCCATCTTCAACCGCTTATCCGGGATCGGGTCGCGGGGGCAACAGCTCCAGCAGGGGACCCCAAACTTCCCTTTCCCGGGCCACATTAACCAGCTCTGACTGGGGGATCCCGAGGCGTTCCCAGGCCAGAGTGGAGATATAATCTCTCCACCTAGTCCTGGGTCTTCCCCGTGGTCTCCTCCCAGCTGGTCGTGCCTGGAACACCTCCCAAGGGAGGCGCCCAGGGGGCATCCTTACTAGATGCCCGAACCACCTCAACTGGCTCCTTTCGACGCAAAGGAGCAGCGGCTCT